>VZTJ01001952.1:1199931-1296553 GCA_013397795.1 Orthonyx spaldingii
AAGGAAGGAAGGAAGGAAGGAAGGAAGGAAGGAAGGTTTAGAGCTTCAAAACATCGTGGTGATGGAAGGAAGGACTGTCTCTTGCCTATTCCTCCCAAAGGGAATAAGGCTGCAGAAAGGCCATAAAGCTGCCCTTCTCTTGCAGAAGCTAAAGCAACAGCCATGCAATCCAGCTCAGACAACTGTTCTCAGGTCCCATTTCAAGGGAAGCAGACAATGGTAAATTAAATGAAGCAGGTGAATTGGTGAGAGAGAATGATGGAAGAAACAACGTGCAATGGGGCAGAATAGTCCTGCAGCTGTTTCTACGTTGTCTCCTTTTTCCAGCAGTCACACTTGAGGAATGATGTGACTTAGGTCTCAGTAGAGATGATAAAGGCTGAACATTATTTTGCATTTTGCATTCATGTTTTTAAACTCCTTTCTCTCTCTCTTTTTTTTTTTTTTTGTTGACCCGAGCCTCAAATTCTCAATGATCTTTTTGATATCTGAGGAAAATAAGCAAAACACTTATATCAGTATAAATTAAAACCATTTATTTGGATTTTTATTTGTTTGTTTATTAGCTATTTGTAAGTAGTATTTTATCATTTAATTTCTCTTTTAATCCTGCTTAGTTTTACTTGGCAGCTAGAACAATAGTTTCTACTGTCTGGCAAGGAAAACAGATGAGCAAATATTCTCTGTCTTGAAGTTAAATGCATTGCTGCAGCAACAGGCCTCTCCAGCTTTCCAGCTACCATGAATCCTGAGCCTACTCTTAAACCAGTAAGTCAGCAGCCATGCCAGCACAACACATTGCCAGAATTGTTCAATCAGGCCAGTCTATATTGATTTATTTTTAAATGTATTCAGCATCAGTTCCTCTGCTTTCTGTCAGTTAGCGATACTGTCACTGCTTTGATTCACCTCCCCTTCTACTCCAAATCATATGAACACATTATCAAGCAGCCAGTGCACTTTGGATTTGAAGCTGACAATACAGGATCAATGTCCCAGGGGTTCAACCCTGAATTTCAATAATTCAATTAAATTCCTTGAATACTGGATTCAGCCAGATCAATTCCACATTGCTTACATGTTCACGTACAAGGCATCCTCCACAGAGAACCTGCATATAGTCCCCTTGTCGGTGTATAACAAAGGGAAAAGAGAAGATATTGAACTGGAGGAAAGATAATCAAGCATTGAACCTGCTGAGCCTAACAGCGAAAAACTGTTCAGGAGAATTCTGCAGCAGCTGAAGCCACTGGAGGATACTGTATGTAAAATTGGGGTCCTATTAAAAATGTATAAACATATCCAGGATTAGGTCTTAAAGCTATTGCTACAGGTATGAAATGAGCTTAACTTAGAACTCCTGGGTTCCCTCCAGGCTCATTTACAACCAACTAAGGGAAAAAATAAACTCTTTTATTGCTTGAATAATTCTATGCTACCTATAACAGTAGTTAATAGTTAATAAGGATTTATGCCTCTCATAACTGAAAGGTGTATCTAGTTTGTACAAGTGGATATATACAGATGCTAGAAATTCATTGCCCATACCTTGTTCACAAACAATATAGGAAGAAGGAAGAAGAAAGAAAGTCTGTGCAAGTCACAGGTTGTGACTACATGGAAAGATTCTTTTAAGCATGCCCAGTCTTCCAGGCCCAGCTCCAGACATCTCTGGAACTGTTCCTTTGGATGCAGAAGTCTATGATACAGTATCTTCCATCATGTATGGCACCCTGTGTGAATGGTTATTCAGGCCAGGTGTAGGTGTAACAGCCTCCCTCCCACCCAGCAGCAGCTGCAAATCTATAACTTCAAGATGAGCTGACTAGTGATAAATGCTCCTCTTTAATCTGCATCTGGAAGTTTCTTGGGACCCTCCTTACTTCTTGGTGGATGTTTGTACAACACCCAGAATGAGAAGCTGAAGTAATGATTTTATTTTAAGCTGCTGCCCTTGGGTAATGGAAGAAGGTAAAATAGCAGTAATTGATAGTAATAACACCGTGAAATCAACTTCTCAAACAACAGAAAGTCTGCCATGAGTAGAAGTTCTATATGTTTAGGAGAGGACATTTGTCCTTATTGTCTAATTCACAGGCCATTTTTCACTGACCACTAAGGGACAAGTCAATCCTCTTTAAAAAATTTTACTGGGAACTCAATTAAGAACAAACTCCAATTGTTTCTTATTGGGCGTTATGATTGAACATTTAAGCAAAACATCAAATCAGGTTCTGTGATAAATGGGCCACATAGGACGTAGCATACTAATACTCTGGAAAGTAGGCATTTATAGGTATTTCAGTATCAATACTTGCCCTAGAATAGCCAGCAACAGAAACAGAAGATCACTTTAATTTTTAAAGGAGAAATTCCTTTTTGTATAAACTGCAGCTGTTTCAATTTCATAGGTTATGTTCCTTCATGACTATTCTAGTTCTTATTTATCTATTCATTATAGTAGCAGAGACCTGTTCTGAGCTACTTCACAAACACTCAGAAATTCCCCAAAATTATTTTTATAAAACATGAATGAGGATCCATAAAATCTGTAAAAGTTAGAGGTTGGAGTGCATACCATTATGATGGGTAAAAGCATTTACATAAACAAAAAATGAGCAATGTTGGGTAGAAAGCAACTGTGTAATACTGTCAGCTTAACATTTTATTAACATGATGAAGGGGAGTAGAATAAATAGATAACTATTTTGTTATTTTCAAAATAATAGAAGTATTTATTTTTCAAGAATGTTGTCTGATTTCTACCTTGGGAAGTAGTCATATTTTTTATAAAGTCTTATTCCTTTTGTTGACACCTTCTCAAACCACACTGAAGTTTTCATTGACAGTGTCTCTAGGGACACCATTTTAATATCTTTTGACAGTGAGGACCTTCCCTCTGACTGGCTGGCTTATGTAGGATAAGCCTCCCTTCTATATCCTCATTCATCATACATGTTCTTTTTTCATTTCAATCATTAATTCACTCATGCAGGGACTTTTTAAAATTTGTGTCTCTTCCTATTTGTATCCCACAAACTGAATTGTAATGTTAATGCTAGTAATAATACTTGTTTGAATACAATTTCAGGATCAGTCCCCGACTGTACCAGTGCAGTGATGGTTCATTATACAAATATGCTTGTGACACAGAGTGTTGTCCTTTGTGGCTGAAGCGGAGCTAATCCAATTAATTTGTTCGTGAAAGACAAGCTGGTTTTAAAACAGGGTCTAGCACAAAGAGGAAAGGACAGTTTTTTTATTAACTTTCTCCCTTGTCTCAAGACATATTTATTGCTTTCTGCTCAAGCAGAAATAATAAAAGCCTAAGAGTACAACCACTTGCATGAAAAATCTTTCAGCTCTTGTGCATGTAAATAGATTGGACTTTTGATTGAAAATACTCTATGCATTTCTTAAGGCTTAAACTTTAAAATGCCTAATTTGGAAAGATACCAGTATGTGTAAAAGAATGACTTTCATAATACATGGCAGTAACATTGTTAATTAAAGCAGAGGACACTGCAAGGATATGTCAAAGCAAAATAACCTTTAGCTAGCAGAAACAGACTGAGCTATAGGTCAGCTTTTTGTGTTATAGAGGCAGACACTGTTTTTCACATTGTGTTACCAGAGATACCAGTGAGATACTCAAGGCAGGTTTTTGCTAAAACGAGAGACTGCCTAGAAAGCCTCAATAGTCACATATAGAAATTATGTGATGGATCAAGGATATTTTCTCTTACTCCATTATAAACACTCTTACCAGTGATGGCCTTTATGTGTCTCTGAAATAAAAGTTGAACCCAGGAAAATGAAGTGAAAGAGTGAGTGTGCATTTACACATCACAAAGAGACAACATGTACTAGCAATTGCTCTGCTGGGAGACCTGTGAAGTTGAGTTGCAGGCTCAGAGTCATGGAAGATAATCACTTTCTGGGTGCTGAGCAAGTACTCCGACTGGGCTGAAAACCAGGAGGATGCTGGTAATGAAAATGCTTTTTCTTGGTCCTAAAAATAAAGACATATTTATGTGAGTGTCTGGCAGAAAGTTCTTTCCCTCCATGTTATGACATTAATAGTTACTAGCAGCTTTAAAAAGCTTTACATACACCAGCAAGGTAGGATGTACCAGCTGCCTCGGGATATACTGGATCAGGAGTTTGAGCAGCATTCTCAAAAGTATTATTGCATTGAGAGATGAGGTCATGCTCAGAGAGTTTTATTGTCTGTCTGAAACACCTGCTTTGAGAAGTATTTGTCCAGTTATGACCAAACTGGTTTCTCTAAGACTTGTCCTCCTTGACCTTTATATATTGCAGCTATAAACAGGACAAAGCTTCACCTGGTTTTATTTGCCATGGGTACACTGACGCTCAAACACAGAAAACTTTCATCAGGCAGAATCTGCACTTCTGTTGAGAACATATTTCTGTCACAGGCTGTCCTGAGTTGTTCCATGGTACTGACTCATAATGCAGTCCAGTTTGGAATGGTGATAATTAGCAGCTGCTGAAAACATCGGTTGGCTGATACACGGCTTTCAGGGAAAGTGTATGCAAACCCACAGTGCAGCCTGAAGTATGTAAGGTTCTGCTCTCTGGAGTATGATTTGGAGTCAGATTGCTTTCTTATTATGAGCTTTTGATCTGTATTGGGTACATTAAATAAATATCATCAAAGATAATCTAATTGTAATACTCTTGTAGACCATTATGTGGATAGTCCAAATCTTCTTGATTTGGAGATAATAACAGAAAAAAACCCAACTCTAGAGATCATTCAATTGCCTATATCTGGGCATGATACTCTGATTTAGAAAAGAAAAGGAAACCAGATAACATTCCCACAATAAAATGATGATTTAATCTGTCTGTGGAATATGAAAGTATTTACATGTTTTCACAGGTTGTAACCAGAAATATGGCAACAATATGGAAGTTGAGAGATACATCAGACACACAAGCCTCTGACTTGTCTCTGTGATGGTACCACTTTTACTTGATGACTGTCCACTGATCAAGAAAACCTGATCATCAGAAGCTGCTCACCTATTAAAGGTGGATGTCGCTACATGTCTTATAGGGACCCACCTCTTGTGGGGACCACTTCAATACCCATGCATATTTTATCTTGCTTGGCTGAGCTCCATGTGTTTTGGATGAAGTGCTTGGAAGTGACAATGCTGGACTTACTGTGCAAAATGTTTTTCCAACCCTACAGCAGCCCTGTGTAGACTCAGTCCCGCATGTGGTTCTTTCCTCTTGTGCTCTGACCTGTGCCACTTGCTTTTCACTTGCACTGCTGGCTGAGGGTCATCAACCACAGGTGATTGTTGCACATTCATTTTCTCAGTGCCTCAACAGCAGCAAAGCTTGTCCAAAACAGTACAGCAATCCATTTTCCAACAAATGTCTCCCCTTCTCTCCTTCTGTGGCCAGGTTGTGCTTAAGGCTATTCCCTCTGCTACTAACCTTGTTTAGAACTGCTGAGATGAATATTGAGGTGTAAAAAAATTGAGAAATATTTAAATGGTTATCCTAGTGTACCTCATCAGCATTAGTGAGGTAATCTTATTTTATATTTCAAGGAAGATACTTTCCTCTTGGTTCATTGTACGCATGTTTTTTTCATCTATAACAACTTCTTAGACCACTCATGTACAGATTTTTATGAGCATCTCTTATGTAAATACTTTTTGCTGCATCTACAAGTTTGAGTGGAGTGAAGAATATATTTTTCAGGAAGTAGGACTTTCAAGTAACAGAGGTTCCACCATGCTGCAAAATAAATTCTTCTACCAATTGATATCTTTTTTTGTTGTTGTTGTTAAAAAACCACTTATTACTACTCTAAAATTGTCTAGATTAATTTCTCAACCAGTGGAAGATGTTTTATCATTGTTTGCTAGCCAAAAATTTTTCCCTGACATGCACAGTGATCAACTCATAATGTTTCCCATGAATGTTTCTAGACTAGTCTTGTAGGGGCCCACCTCTTGTGGAGACCACAAGAGGCTCCTAGAAAAAGTGTGATTTTCCAGGTCTTAGGTAGCTCTTTTACATCTTCACGGAATGTTTCCAGTTTGTAAACATCCTCTTTTTTAGACAACAGAGTTTTTATAATTTTTGTTTGCTATTTTATTAATATTATTATTGGTTATATATAGTGGAATAAATAGTTTATACTTCCTCTCAGTATTATTTTATATTTCTGAATGTGACTACAGCTTGGCTTTTTATGTATTCCCTCATACCAGGAGCTCATGTTGGAAACACTGTCTATTTATCACATCAGAAAAAACACTTTTTCAAAAACCATTCCTTCCTTCGACTCTGACATAAATTCCATTTTCATAGATGCTTGTCCTTAAATTCAATTGTTTTAGAAAGTGTGATGCTCAGATGGTCTTATCTTGCTAAGTGAACTTGATGCTCTGTCAAACTGACCTGTCCTTAGCCTACTTTACCACTTTACTGGTTTTGTGTAATCTATAGACCCTACCATTAATGATATTTTCTTCCAGATCATTGATCACAATATTGGAGGCAAGAAGAGATCATGGTGAGATCTGATTAAAAACATTCCTATTAGGTGATATTATCAGCCAGTTTGAATTTATTGAATATATACCACAAAGAATTTTTTTTTAATATAGGAAATTTATTATTCAAAATGTGATGGACTTCTGGATCAAATTATGTACTCATAGATGGCTTTGTCAGCCATTTTTGTGATCTCAACAGGACATAGCTCCTATTGGTGAGATCTTTTTCCTATTAAGCCCTACTGTTTAGTATTGAAGGTACTATGATTTCCTTTTCATCCTGCATGTACAGTACATCCAGATCTATTAATGTTCCCCAGTATGCCTTTGTGGGGTTGTGTCTCAGCTCTAAGAAGCTGATTCTAGGTTGCGATTACTTCCCCTTAGGTGAGTTTTCAGTGATCAAGTTGCAACATGGAACAAAATTTCAGCAGAGAAATAGGTTGTGAGGGGAAGTAAGAACTGGGTAGAAGGGTTACATGACAGTGTACCCAGCACTCTGCCTTATTTTCATTTTGCTCCTTGGTGAGTTGTTTTGTGTTTGCTTGTTGTGGCTTTCTTTGGTTGGTTGGAATTTTTTCCCCTGTTAAAGTCTTTGTGGCTCTGGTGCTGTAAAACTGGAACATCTGTGGCATTTCAGGATTTTTTTTCAATAATTTTTATAATTCTCAATAGCCCACAAGAGTAGGTACATTAGCACATGTGAATAGTAACCAGCTTGTAAGGGAGTAGTTTTTCTTGAGGTACTGTGAGCTATATCAGAGGTTTCATCGCTTAGTGAAAACATTCAATGCTTCTGCATAATTTTAACACCTCCCCATCCCCAATTAACCCTAAATATTACAGGCTCCTGTAGGTTTTTCATAGTAAACAATCTACAAGAAAGCTGAATTAGAGTAGTATTTTAGAACTATATTATAGATGCTTTACAGTGCGTTCAGTACAAATATTCAATTTTAAAGGCTTTTTATCCCCCCTCGCCCCCCCCCCCAACTCTTAATAATCTGGCCCCAAACAACACCTCAAAGAGACATTTCTGGCTTAGGAAAGCCAAGAGCCATATGTTGCTGGAGGCTGAGAAAGCATCATTGTATGCTTGACATATTTTACTCCTTTCTGTTGGTATCTGTTGCTGGCCATAGTTGGAGATGAACTGTTGGGTATTTGGTTTAACCCAGTTTATTGTTGTGGTCTCCATTTCCCCAAAAATTAATGTATATTCTTTATGGATGCTGGCATATTAGCTTTCTTCAACTTTGCTGCATAAGTTTTTAAACCCTGGCCATTCAGGCTAAACACAGCACTATAGTACTGAGGTAAATGCCTCTATGTTGCATGTTTTCCCTTTTTCTGTGGCTACAAATGCAGTGTTCATTAAATACAGAAACACCTACTTACATTTAATGTTTCGGAAATCTATCTAACCTCAAATATACTCAAATTCTCTTCATATTTCTGCCACACAGCATAGCTGTCATTTGTTCCATGTGTATGTTTTCAGAGAAGAACAAAGTTGTTTCAGGAAAAAAAGAACAACATAAAAGATAGAAGGAAATTATAGAAGCTATTAATTTATATTAATGGAGGGTATCATTAGCTGTCAAGTCTTTTAGAATGTAACTTGAATAAAACACATGCTATGGAGTTAAAAGCAGTAGTACTTATTATACAGCTTTTACCATCCTTCAAAATCTACGATTTTGTTCAGTGTAAATTACTTGCTGGTGGACGTATATATGAGTGCAGTGATACTCCTAGGCCCAAGGCTTGAGGGCACTTCCACGTGTCACCTAGTGAGACAATTTTAATGAAATTCAAGTCACCAAATAACAGACTTTGATAAGATTCGGATGAAGAAAGGCTTCAGTTTGGCTGGGATTTTTTCCCCAGTAGCAGTAGACACATCTGGTACAGTTCACTGTTCTTATGCTATAGCCATCTGAAAATGGAAGCAAATTTAGTGTAAGTTAAACGGATTTATAATTAAATAAAACAAATAATCTATCTTCTGTTTTCTATGTCACTTGATTGAAGATATCCAAGCCATCAAGATACAAACACACTCAGCAGGAAAAACCACCAAATCAATAGAGCACATTTTAAAGGAAATGTAGCACAGTCAGTATCTCATGAGTTGTTTGCAGTCCATACTATTGGCTTACAATAATACCTTTAGTACTCAGACATACTGATGTAAGAGTGTAACATTGGCAGAGATCTGTAACTGCCCAGGTGTGGGCACTGACACAAAGAGAAGTCTTAACACAGCAGTAGAAGCCACAGTCATGCAGTGAAATTGCTTTGTCAGTAATTTTGACTGTTCCCTTTAGGGAAAGGAATATGTTATGTTCATTCTTTCCACACTTTCTCAAAATATTTTTCAGTATGCTGCTTAGGAGTCAAAACATTTCCAGTTTCTACACTTTGCCTTCAAAAGCCAGAGTGGAAAATGCAGCTGGACGTTCAAACCTGCCTCTTACGCACACTGAAAGTGACAGCAGAATGATTTCTTCACAACATAAGGATGTGATTTATGCCTCTACTCTCTTACTTTGCATCAACATGCATGCTGTGCTGTCCTTTGCTTTCATGCAAACTGTAATCTATACAAAATTCTCTGTTTTCATATTGCTAACTGATGTACCTGTTTACTTCAAGCTTAGATGGAAGTAAAATAAAAAATAGAAGAAGCCCATGAATGTGAAAGATTGCATGCAGGTTTATTTTCCTTCCTAGAAGCCTCATACAGAGTTAAAAGTGTGGCAGCCTGGCAGTGGGACAATAATTTTTAGCTGTGCTTAATGTAATTAAAGCAGGTCAGACATAAACATGAGGTGGCTGTCCTGCAAATTGTTATGCACATTGATAATTACAGAATTGTATATGAATATATGTCTGTGTTTGTATCAAATATACAAGCTTCTTCACTGAAGCCAATGTGGATCTATTTGTGTGACTAAGGTTCAGCTCTGCAGGTCCAGGGAGAAAGAGTTGTGCTGTATCTTTTATTGATGGGAACTATGAGACATCTTTGTAATTTTAAAATAGCCTTTGGAAGAAAAGCAGGATCCATCACTAGCCAACACCAAATTTCTTTTCTATTTTCTTTTATTATTTTCTTTCAATCTTTCCCTCATCTTCAAAACAGCAGGAAAAATGTTAATTTGGTGCACCACAAAAAAGAATATTTAGAATCTGGACATAGAGGTCATTTCCTGCTTCTGTACTCATTACAGAATGGATCAGGTTGGAAGGGACCATAGGGGGTCATCTGGTCCAACCTCTCTGCTCAAGCAGGACCATCCCAGAGCACATGACATGGGATTGAATCCAAATGGTTCTTGAATATCTCCAGTGAGGGACATTCCACAACTTCTCTGGGAAATTTGTTCCAATGCATGGTAACCTACACAGTAAAGAAGTTCTTCCTCATATTCAGATGGAACTTCCTCTTCAGATCGGTTTCTGTCCATTGTCTCTTGTCCTATTGCTTGGCACCACAAAGAAAAGCCAGGCTCCAGCCTCTTGGCATCATCCCTTCAGATACTGGCAGATACTGATAAGGTCCCTCTGAGTCATCTTTTCTCTAGGCTGAATAGGCCCAGGTCCCTCAGCCATTCCTCATAAGAGAGATGTTCCAGTCCCTCAGTCATCTTTGTAGCCCTCCACTGGACCCTCTCCAGGAGCCCCAAGTCTCTTGTGTACTGAGGAGCCCAGAACTGGACACAGCACTCCAGACGTGGCCTCAGCAGGGCTCAGAAGAGGGGCAGGATCACCTCCCTTGAGCTGCGAGCAATGCTCTTCCTAAATGAATAAATTCTTATACATGGCTAGGAAAACAAAGAAATACTTTATCAAAAATTTTAATTCAAATTCCAATATTAAAAAAAATCAAGAGATTCTGGTTATGCTGCAAAAGGGAACTTGACTCCCTCTTACTAGTAGGGCAGTGTGTGTTGGTCTCAAAAGCATGGCTTCTTTTACACTAAGCTGTAACTTTGTAGTCAAAAAACTACAATAAATCAAAAACTTAAGAATTAATCCTCCTCCAGCTTAAGCACTCTAAGATTCAAATCAGAGTCTTTCTTCACATCTTTCATTTTTTTTGTTTCCTTGCTTATTGAGTAGCTGAATTTTGTCTACAAAAGAGCTAGAAACTAGTTATATATGTAGAAGTACCCTACATATCATGCAGACCTTCAATACTCTTTAATAAAAAAGCTTAAATAAACCTGTCTCAGTTTTAAGACAAGTTTTGCAGTGAAAAACACTGCTCTCCCATGTAAGTGCTTGGGTGGTTTTACTTTCCTTTTGGTTCTCAATGTTTGCTTCCTTCTCAAAAATATTGTGATACTAAATTTGCTTTGTGATCAGCTATAAAAGTATGCTATTATTGAATAGAAAGAACAATCCCTGAAATGAAAATTTTAAGCTGTAAGTGATAATGTTTGCTTTGAGTTGCAATAATTCACTTGTGGAAGAAAAAAAAAATCTGACCTCTCTCAAGTTCTGACATTCACGTTTAACAAACTAATCATAAACCACATAAGAACCACGAGTTAATAATTATAAATTATAATTTTTGTAGTAATCCAAAGACTGTTCTACTCTTTGCATAATGTGTACCTAATCGCCTAGGGACCTAGTCCCTGACAATGCAATGCTAAAATGTCATATTTAATAATCAGAATTACAATGAAATCCAACAATTTATCTTGTGTTTCAAGTAAGAACTCAAGTTGCTTAGTGAGCAAATGCAAAGTTTTAAATTTTATCTTTTCAACAGCCTCTTGGTGCTAAACTCCTATATAACTAGAATAAAGGCTGGACAGATACTGCTCACAGGAAAAAGAAAAGAAATGGCAAAAGAGAAAGAAAATAGCAGAAGAAAACATAGTACCTGTATTGCAAATGCTTAAATGAGAAATCCAAATAAACATACAAAGCATCTGGGCTTAGATCTCTTTCAGAGACAATTCTAGGACTTCTGTGGTTTTATGGGTTCTCTTTGTTATTCTCTTACTCTTGAAGAGTGGTACCACTAGTGAATGGTGCCACTTTTTGCATAAAAGGATTCTTGAAGAATCAGGTTTTGTCCTTTCACCAGTAAGGATTTGAAAAAAGTAATGATACTAAAATTTTCAATGTTTTTATAGAATTTCAGTCACCACTAAGCTTAAGCAAAAACAAAGTGCCTCTGAAAACGTAGTTTTACAATCCAGAATTGGAAGCAAATCCTAAAGTATCAAATTTCTTGGACATTCTAACAGATTTAGCCCATTATTTAAACACTAATAATAAAACATAAAAGATAGAGGGGGGTTGTTGATAGTTTGTTGTTTAGCTTTGGTTTTGTGTTTTTGCCTTTCTTAAATATTTTTTTTTATGAATCTCCATTTATCTGCTATACTGAGAGATTTAAAACAAGGGAGCAAACGTGTAGTGCCTGAAGACAGATTTCAAAGTAGCTTCCATTAACTTAAATGGGATTTGGTGGAATTTAGTACTTCTTAAAGTCAGACTTTCATTAGTATGATACCATGGTTCTATGAACCTAAATTTAAACTTGCATTTATGAAAGTTTTGTCCCAGATACTAAGTTTTCATTTTAAGGTATTTCTGCAAGTTGGAAAAACAAAAGATTAAGATAATTAGTCAGCATATGTCTTTCTCACCAAGGAGCTAGGTTAAGCAATATTTTAAGGTTTTGCCTACAGGAGAATTGTTTTTGTTTAGGGTTTTTTTTTTCCTTTAACAAATAGTCAAATATGAGAACTTAGTTAACTGAAGAGTTACCAACAATTTTAGACCTTTCTGTCTTTACATCTTCTTAGTGCAAAACATTTTACTTGACAGGAGAATTAGGAGGCAGTGATGTTGCAAGATTGAGATGTAGTCTAATTTCCACCACGTGGTGTTTTTGTTTTTATCACCATTTTTGGAACAAAGGGTAGAGCTTCCTAACTTTGGGTTTTTTGAGAAGATTTAAATGGCTGACTTAAATCCCATAAGTATTGGTTTTTTTCCCCTTGCCTTTTTCTCTTTTTAGTAGTTTCACATATTCAACATTGCATAAAAGACCCATTTGTAATTATGTGTAACCTTTGTAAAGCCTCTGGGTAAAGTCTACTCATTAATCTTTAACCTGACTAGCCTTAGGGGTGGTGGAATTGGTGCAGCCATGTATTAGAGGCCCAAAGACCACAGACTAGAGGTACAAAAGGGATAATTAAGAGGTAGTATGAAAGGAAAGGGAACAAAACTAAAGGGATAGGATGATATTATGGTACATGCCAGGCAGTAGTAAGGACCAGGGAATGCAAACTCCTACAGACAAAAATCAAAAAATAAAAGAGGCTGTGCCTTTTTCAAAACAAAACTAATTTAATGTTCTCATTTCTTAGTCAAGCACAGATAACCTTCACTAAATTAGATCTCAAACATTGTAGTAATCATACAGCACAGACACAGGGTTAGTTTTTAACTGTGTGCCCCTATTTACCTTTTGTTTGTTAGTTTTAACAAACAAGCTACCTCACAGTAACTGTAAAAGGCACAAGTTAGGATATCCTGGTATGTCTCAGCAGAAAACACCTGGACAAGTGTCAAGCTGTAACTAAGGGAAAAATCCTGTCCCTGGCCACCAGGCTGAGAAGAACACCTGCTGGGCAGGTGCTGGGCAGCTGCTCTGTGTTGATCCCCGCTCTCTGTGAGCTCACAGTGTAGGTGATCATCAGGGGTGTGAGATGTGCGACATTTTTGGGAAAGGAGACAGGGCCGGGATTCAAAACACTAGATCTGATGAGATTTTATGGCTTTTCCGGCACCTTGGTAGGGAATAGTTTGAAATCGTGAAAACTATTCTCTTTGCCGTTCCTAAAGGACAAGGTTCTGTCATCTTTTTGATTGCATGCTCAGATGGGTGTCTAATTTTAAATTCATTAATTATTTAATTGAGTACAGGTTTCATTGAGTACAGGTCTCTCCATTTGATTAGACACTTGCCTTGGCACCTTTCTCAGTTTGATCTACTCTGACCAGTCTCTAAAGTGGTGGCATTAAGTGATTTTCCCCCAGTTCCCTGAAAAAATCCTCATCATTCTGTTGAGATATTTAGACTTGGTTTCAGGGTCTGGGTTTCCTTTAAAGAAAATTTCATTTTATGCTTCTGTAATCCTTCAGTGTGTTACTGAATAAAGCAAGATTGTTATGCATTCATAAGCTGATAACATTATAACCAGTAAGTCCCACACTGCGAAAGGATGAGGTAGGATAAAAACCTCCAGCATTATCAATTTCTGTGTTTTTATATCCACTTTCACAACAAGTGAAGATTACTTTCCAGATAGGTTAAGCTGTTTTTATCAAGAGGTAACATGAGAACCTCATTTTTTATCAGAAATAAAAATTAGTTTTTCAAAGAGCTAACTCTGACCTTTCTGGTTACATAAAAGTGTGGCAGCTGTTTAGGCGATGCAGCACGGTCTTCTGTACCTCTGCCCCTGTGCATGAAAGGAAAAGTCACTACGATGGGCATGAAGTGATAGGACAAAGGGGAATGGCTTTAAATTGACAGAGGGTAGGTTCAGATTGGATGTTAGAAAGAAATTCTTTACTGTGAGGGTGGTGATGCACTGGAATAAGTTGCCCAGAGAAGTTGTGAATGCCCCTTCCTCGAAAGTGTTTAAGGGCGGATTGGATGAGGCCCTCAGCAATCCGGTCTAGTGGAAAGTGTCCCTGACCATGGCAGGGACACTGGAACTGGATGATCTTTAGGATCCCTTTCAACCTAAACCATTCTATGATCCTATGATTCCATGATCTCCAGCATACTACTGGAGTTGTAGTTTTGACAGTCCTTGGTTAAGGAAGATCATATGTTCAGTGAGGTAGAGGCCTATTAGGAACTAATCCTAATCTGACTATGCATCTAGGTGATTTATAAACCTTTCAAAGTTAATGTATTGCAGGCATTTTATTTTAAATTCTCAATAAAGATAAAATACTTGCACTCTAAAGAGGAAAAACTGTTAAAGGGAATGTGTTCCTGCTGTACCTCTCTGTGTGTTTATCTAGTTAATCATGTAAGCATGGGAAATTAGAAAAAGGTTTGGGAAAATAATAAAGAAGAAAATAATCGTAATGTTGAAAAGAGTGTAATTCAATTTGCCTTTCTCAAGGGCAAATACTATAATTGCAAATATAATTAAAGCTCCTTTTAAAAAATGCAACAGCAACATGAATGAGCTGGTAGAAGGAGAATTCACCAGTTTGGAAGGAATGGCCTAACACACATTGTGGAAATAGTCAACTTTGCACAAAGAGTGCTTAGGAAATCTAATAAATCAGACGCTCCAGTTTGACAATGGTAACAAAAAATAAAGGCTTAACATTTTGAATTCATTTCTTTCTGCTTTACTTCTTGCAAGAGGTATAGCTAACTATAGTAAGTGACTGAGGACTGAATACTACCTTTTTTGTTAATGGTTGAAATAATCTCTCTGTTTCTTAAATAAATGTATAGTTTTTTTAAGGCCAGCTCCTAATATTTTTAAGATCCAGGTCTGAAATTCACATAGGTGAGGCCCTCCTATAATGGCAAAGCAATGTGAAAAAGTAGACTTATATGGAAAAAATAAGATTTTGTACAGTCATTTCTAAAATTTTCTTCAAGGATGCAAAGCTCATATACTGAGAAGTATCCAATTCTCTTGGTTTTTAATGAACTCCAAAGTTTCTTGAATGTAGTTACCTTTAAATAGTTAAACCAGAATGAAACCAATTTAACAACATAGAGAATCTTGCCTCAGCTTTTGAAAAGATCAGTGTAAATAGGAATAACCCTTCTTCTCCTTTCTTCCCTTAACCCTGCACTTTTCATTCCTTAATGAGATAGCATACATGTGTAGGTCCTACTTGTAGGATTTGCTTATCTTTCTCAGTCCTTCAGGGCTCCCAAGAGGAACTAAATCAAAGCTAATAAAACAAATTCTTACTAAATTTAACAAATAACTAGGAAGCCAGAATAATGGATGCAACCAATATGTGAACTTCAGATATAAACTGTAAGACAATTATGGGAAAGAAAAGTAGGTCAGAAAAAATAAAGCAGAAAATGTTGTGTTTTTAATGCTGTATTTATTAGCTGTCTGGGTCAGCTACTTTATCTCTTTCTAATCATCTGTGTAAATAAGACTAGCATATTCTTTCATTGCTGTGCTACACTGACAATTTTCATTGCTTAATGAGATTGAATGTTTCTGGGTTCTACATATGTATATTCATTCTCCTCAACCCTTCAGGGCATCTTCCTTCCCATGATGAAAAAAAATTGTCAAAGAATGATAAACAGTTTGTAGTGAATTCAGCAAATAAGTAGAATATGCATTCAGTGCTTTAAATTTTTGGTTATAATAAAATTGCTCTTGAAACATGCAACATAAATCTCTGTTTGACGTGCAGAGTGTTACAAACCTCTGCACTGGTCATTTACCCTGGAGTCTACAGTGTTGTCTGTTGTTGGATACAGAATATTGGATTTCATAAACGTTTCTTTATTAACACAGTGATAAATACTGTGTTACCTTAAACAGGATAGTCTTTTTATCGATATAAACAATTGTTTATATTGATAAATGGTTATATTAATAAATGGTTATATTGATAAAAGCTTACAGTGAAGACTTTTTAAATGGACAATATGAAGCAAAATATAACAGTACTCGCCTCTGGGCTTTTCCCACTCTTCCATGCAAAGCAGTTTACACATAGCTTTCTGATAACTTATTTTCTTGCCTTTCTCAAAGTAGTTATCCCACAGATAGAGCAGCTCTTTCAATTCCCAACCAAAGAACTGAAAAAACATAAAATATCATCCTAAACCAAGAATCTTTTCAAGACTCTATCCCACAGATAGAGCAGCACTTTCGATTCCCAACCAAAGAACTGAAAAAACATAAAATATCCTAAACCAAGAATCTTTTCAAGACTCTGGGGTAACATTCCCAGAACAAGTTAAGGCGAAGACAACGCTTTATTTGCTTGGGGTGGAAGAGAAACAGAAGCAGAAATATTAAGTCTCAGACGCAGACTAAAATAACACAGAAACCAGTCAAAAATCCAGTAGCAGTAAGACTGGGACCACTCAGAGCTGAATATTCCCACATAGGATAGGCATAATCCTTAGCAGAAAGGAGGTGTGAGCAAATTTGCACAGAAGTAACTGTCCAAAAGACATGAACACCAGCATTTCTGGGGATGCTGATATTATTGTGGAAATGTTGATAATGGGCGTGAAGACAGGAGCTCTTAATCTAGCGGAGTAAACCAAATACATTGCAAATCACTGAAAATGTGAAAAATAGAGTAATCTTTTCATTTCTGAATATTGCTTTCTGGAAAATGTCTGTAACTCTCTAAAATAAATACATTTGGGGCACTTTTGCCAGGAACAAATGCTTCTTACCTTTGTGTTACCCATTGTAACCTTCATCCTGTTATATTTTTATGCTTCCTAAATACTCTCATCAAAGGATGACTGGTTAATTTGACATCTGTCTGGAACATGAATGCCATTTTGCTGTCCTTAGTCTACATTTTAAATTCTTTTTTCAATCATTTTTCATTCACAGGGATTAGTTAAATATATAAAAAGAGAATTATTTGTCTCTGATGATCCTAATTAAGTTAATGCATATTTCATTAACACATTTTATATGTACCTTTTAAACTGGTTTTACCCACTCACATGCTTAATGACTGTGAGTCCTAGATCTTGACCTAAGTTCTCACTCTGGGTTTGCCTCCCTCTGCTTGGTTTAGCAAGGTGATATATAATTCTGACATCTCCTTATTAGATTGCTGCCAGTTTCAACTTTACAAGTCCATGTGTGATCTACTGTCCTGGCCTATGACTGCTTTCACCTCTCCTCTTTTTCTGCTGTCGCTATAATCTCCATCATCACACTCTTGATCACTAAGCTCCATAAATAACCCATTTATTCTCTTTAAGACTTCTTTCTCTGTGGATTTGTACAGGTGCACTACTTCCAAAGGTCTCAGTTTTCCTCATTCAAAGCATTTTCAGAATGTGGATTCCATTATTTCTACCTTTAGGAATTGAAGAGTTGGACATCAAAGCCAGCCCTAGTCACTCTAAGAACTTTTTATAATCATTAAGACAAAAAGGCATATACAGACATTGACTCACTTCTATCTTACATGTCTATTTTAGGTTTAGATTAATTAACCACAAGTAACACTTACAGGGAGTAGGTTGATCTGCTCAGACTTAGAAATATCAAATTTTTAGATTTAAAGCATAGGACTCCTAGTCCTTTTTGAAATTTTGCTCAGTAAATTGCTGGCCAATTTTATCCAGTTCTATACTGCTACTGCTATTATGGTAAATGGATTCATTCCGGGTTAGCAATATTATAACTGTCCCACTGTCACTGTAGGACCGAAAGTGGAGCAAAGAATCACAGCAATCAGAGAAAGAATGTTAAGTGAATTTATTTAATTATTAACAGGTTTATATACACACGTTAGGACTGTTTGGATTGGTTGAAAACTGTCTACCTCCCTGGGACTGATTGGACAGTACTCTGACCACCTGTTTTCCAAAACCACTCTCATAAACTTGAAACTTATATTTATATAACTTTCAGTAGGATTCCCGTGAGAAAGAAGTTCTGTGCTGTTACATCCCACCTCAGCACAACAATCCCTTTTCTGCAACCATTGGATGATCTTTTCTGCTGTTACATTTCTTTCTACAATGCACCCTCTGATTTTGACTCCTTCACCATAGATGAGCCAGAATTATGTGATGCTGGGGTGATGACATGAGTTCAAATAGGTGGAAGACATAACCAGTCGATAGTATCTTTCATCCCCTGTGCTTACTCTGGTCCTTTGATATCTGGACAGCTATGATTTGTCAGAGCAGCCTCTGTATGGTTGACAACAGGCAAATTGTTTTGCTATTTAGCACTAATAAATTAAAGAAAGATATAATGCATATTAATATTAACATAACCTGTTAAAATTATAGGCTGTTCTGGGCAGTTGGGTGGCCAGGGATGTGGAGAGAAAACTGGTTGAACTACCTGGTGCAAAGATCCCTGGCGCGAAGTCCAGCTGGAGGCTGGTCACCAGCATTGCCTCCCAGGGCTCAATACTGATTTTGATACTGCTAACACTTTCACTAATGACCTAGATGATGGGTTCAAGTATGATGCCAGCAAGTTTGCAGTGGACACAAAGCTGGGAGGTGTGGTTGATAGACAATATGCTTGTACTCTTATTCAGACGGACCTGCACACGCTGGAGGATTTGGCAGATGGGAATCTTAATGCAGTTCAGCAGTCCTGCATGGTGGGAGGAGAAGCTCCATGCACCCACATGTTGTGGACCCACAGACTGGTGAGCAGTTTTGCAGAACAGGACCTGGAGGCCCTGGTGGGCAACAGGCTGCCCACAGGCCAACAATGTCAAAGGCAAACAGATGCATTAGGAGGAGAGTGCTGCCAGCAGACCAAAGGTGGTAAGTCTTCCCCTCCACTCAGCACAGGTGAGACACAGGTGGAGTGACTCCTGTAGTTTGGGGCTTCCCCGTACGAGAAATAAGGACATACAGTGGAGAATCTAGCAAAAGGCTACTGAGGTGATTACGGGACTGAAGCTTCTGTCATATGACGAGAGGCTGAGAGTGCTAAGACTGAGCAGCCTGGAGATAAGGCGGCTCAGGGGATCTTATCAATGTGTATAAACACATAATATGAGGGAAAGAAGACATAGCCAGACTTTAGTCAGAGGTACACAGGGCAAGAGGCAATGATCATAAATCAAAGCACATGAAATTCTTTCTGAAGACAAGAAAACACTTGTTTTTACTGTGACAGTGCTCAAACCTAGAGAGCTTGTATAGTTTCCATCTTTAGAAAGGCTGAAAACCTTTCTAGTCATGGTCCTGTGCAATGTGGTCTTTGAATATGCTGGGGATTGGATTAGATGATCTGCAGTGGTCTGTGTCAACCTCAAACTTTCGGTCATTCAGCAAAATTGGAATAGGATTTATTGAGTACAATACATATAATACCTCAGTTGCCATGAAGGAATAGGACATAAATTATCATATATTAGTGGTATTTGGACATTTAAGCTTTGTTGCAATTCAAATAATTACAAAGTTCCTGAAGTGGTGGTGTTAGAGCAAGCATCACAAATGGTTTGTGCAGGATGGTTTGTGCAACACCAGTTAGAATAGTTGTATTATTTTAGTTCTCTGATATTTAAGATTAGTACATAGTTATTGATGCACTACTCTTTTGAATTGGGGCTCATATCTTGTCTTCTGCTAGAAGAGAAATGGCATGTGATTTATAGCTGTTATTAATGATGGAAATAGATCTTTTGAGTTGTGCATGTCTTATTCAGTGTGGAGAGGCATAAGTGATAATCTGGACAAAATTCTGTCTTTTTTTTTTCTAGTGAAGCAGAATTGCACATTTTACTGTGTTTGCTTCTTATTTTACTTTTTATTTATAAGATTGGAACACAAAAGTTGACATTGTGGCATATACAAATGCATGGCTGCTACTGTTAACAAACACAGCCTAGAAAAGAGAAGACAGAGAAGACTTACAGATTCCTTACAAGGCTGGATGCTTCCTCACAAAGACTGAAGTGAGGAAGGAAGAAAAGACTCTTCTCTCCGGTGACCAGTGACGGAACCTAAGGGAATGGCCTGAAACTGTGTCAGGGGAGGTTTAGGTTGGATATCAGGAAAAAGTTCTTAACCTGAGGGTGACTGGGTACTGGAACAGGCTCCCCAGGGGAGTGGTCACAGCACCAAGCCTGACAGAGTTCAAGAAGCACTTGAACAATACTCCCAGGCACATGGTGTGGTTTTTGGGGTTGTTCTGTGCAGGGCCAGTAGCTGAACTAAATGATTCTTTTGGCTCCCTTCTAACTCAGGATACTCCGTGATACTATGATTCTCAGTTGTGGCACAGGAGTTTTTTACTGGCACACTGATTGGTATGTAAATGCCTAAGATCATACCTAAGGACTGGATTTTTATCATAATCTTGAATTTATTATCTCCCACTCCATTTTACTTGTAGTACAGATATAGATACAATAATGAAAAAAGTCCTTTCTGGACTAATCCACACAGTCTGTTGCAAAATCATTCACATCTTTCATCACAGGCTTGATGTTTATAATTAATCATGGCCAAAAGAAAATATAAGCTTAAATGCAAAGTCACATTGAAATTGGATCTATACATACTACTCACCTGTGATTTAATGTCTCTGGCCCTATGACCCTCACCTTCCCTCTGTATGATCTCCGACTACTTGCATTGTTTCATAAATTAGATCCTGACTCCTTGACTGACTTTTTTCCTGTCCTTGGACAATGTCAGTGTTTGGTGCTACTGAGTACCATTATTCTGCAAATGAATAGAAATGAGAATATCAGATGGATATAGCCTATGTTGTGCAGCTGAACAGTTCAGGTTCTGTCTGGGAGAGGGTTCATGAGCTTTGTCTTTCTTGATGTTCTTTTGGCCTAATCTATAAATCTTTATTCATGTCCACAGTGGCTTTACCTGTGCAAGAATTGGGTTGTAGCACACAAAGTTATAAGTGATTTAAGAGGATCTGTTGCTAGCCAACAGTTTTATGTTATTTAGATGTGAAATACAATTAAATTAAGATGTATTTTGAATCTTAATATGTAAATCTGAACTTCAAATCTTCAGTTCTCATTTTTTCTGATGGTGGGTGGTGAGACCAAATAGGATTTTGCCTTCTCATGCATCAAATTGGCCTGTTTTCTAATTAATGAGAGTGTGAGAATCTACAGAACTTGTGACTCATGGGAATGTTTCATTTATTGGTATATATAAAAGCATTCACAGCTCTAAAGCATCATTCCAGATGAACTTAGGTGAATGTTTGGCAGAAAACTTCCTCCTAAAAGAGCAGACTAGAACTGTGCCATTAAATCACACCTCCTCTTCAACACTCCTCTGCGGCCTCATACCTCATTGCATTTTAAAGACTTTGTGTTGCTGGACTTGATTGAGCACAGTACAGAGGCCACATTCATCTTGTGTACTTCACATATATAACCAAGACAATTAAGTCAGAAGAGTGTTGTCTTTTGCTCTGTCTGTGGGCAACAGAGGCAGGCACTTCTAGAAGACAATCCAGACCTTGGGTGTACTAAATCACACTCTGACATGGCCTGTTCTCTTTATATCATAGAAATCGAGGTTAAGGTGATGATGAAGTGCCCATTCAGCTTCACATGGAAGCCACAAGAACTGCATAGTTAATAAGTCAGTGGAGCTCATCCTTGAATTCTTTTAAAAACCCAGATATTGTGTAGTTACAGATGTTGGGAACAGATGTGCATTGTCTGTCAGTCAACAATGCTGCCTACCAGGTGGAGCATGCCACAGTGCCCTAATGGAGATAATGCATCTCCAATAATGTGACAGCAGTGAGTCATGAATGAACAGTTCCCACAGCTATTTATACCTTCTCATGGTATATTTTTTTTCCAATTCCTAGTGCAAAACTGTTCATCTCATGAAGCCAATATATATAAAACCTCTCAAATATGTGGTTCAAATTCTCACTTGCAACACTTTATCATGATCTTTGGTGGTTTTAACTCTCAGATCTTTCCTCTTGTTGATTTGCCTTCTCCATATCTTCTACAGCTAGTTCTATTCTACATTAGTTATAGTCAACATCTACGCCAAATCTGTAACCTAGACAGGCAGAATTCTGGTTATCACAGCGGCTTCCTCTTAACATATTTTATTCACTGGGTTCTGTTCAGAAAGGTGTGGGAGTTTTGGTTTTTTTTTTGTTTTGTTTTGTTTTGTCTTGCTCATTTGTTTTAAATATCAACTCAAATATGGAAGTTATATTGGTTGAGATTTATTTATTTATTTATTATCTGAGAATAGTCTGTACTCCAAAATGCAGGAGGTCTGAATAGGTGTTGAGAAATGCCCTCATATCATCTTCCTTTAATTCTACTTTTTTTCTTTTTTTAAAAATGAGTACAGGCTTTGAGCTCTGCTTTTAAAAATCGTCATCCTGGTGGGAGAAAATATTGATGCTCTAGTAGGTAAGAGAAGAGCGAGTTATATATTTTTTGCTGCTATTTACTGCAAAAGTCATCAGAGGTCAACATTCATCATACATGTGGGAACAAATTGTGTCATCTAGGGTATGTTTACACTCCTGGGTTCAGGTAAGTGCAAGAACCTTTGTTCATGCTCCGAGTTGCAAGTAAAAAAACCTTTGAACTCTGGTTTTCTGACTGAATCAGTAAATCTTGCCTCTCTAAAGGATTTATTATAAAAAAGATATTTGACTTCCAAACTGACATTGAGGTAAGAAGAGTGACATGTGGTCATAAGCATCTGAGTGAGCAAAGTCCTTACGCACCCTAGTTACTGTCATATGATAGCTATGGTGGGAAGGAAGGAAGAAAGCAAGGAAGGAAGGAAAGAAGGAAGAGGAATGTATAGAGGACTGTTAGTATAAATTATTAAAGAGTTATGCACCTACCCTGCATTTCAATCCTATAAAGCACTGATATTTTTGTGAGTTTGAAACAGCTCCATGAAATCTGTCCGAGAATCTGCAGGAAAGCTTTTGGCACTCACCTCTGAAGCAACTGCTGCTGGAGTCTGGAAAAGATCACCTGGTTTAAATAGAGTGTCATTCTCATCTTTTACAGGTGGTTTTAAGAGCAACTACTTGATTTCATTTTCAACTGTTGGAAAAAGAAGTGGCAAATAATAAAACAAGTCAGTGGTTCCCAAAAAGCCTTTAAACATTGCTGGCTTTCTCCTTGACAGTCAAATATAAGTGGGAAAAGCCCCCATCAGGTAGCAGATACTCACAGAAGCACGTGGGTGCACAAAGCAGTGTGTGGTGCTGGTATTCCTTTCAGTTAATTGGAGGAAATGTAAACTGTTAATGTTTTCATAAAATGATGCTTTGACTTCTTTCAATCATTCTAAATGATATTTAATTAGATGGGACCTACAGACATGATGAGTCTGTCACCACATAATTTCCAAATACACCATAAATACTATTTTTTATTGGAGTTAGATGCAAATAATTTATTTCTTGTGCATGGTTAAATGGCAGTGGGTGTTTTAATTTTGGCTACATGTAGTTAATAGTGTGACCAGCATATTTGTCAGAAAAATCAAAACAAGCTTAACTATTTCCATAATTACAGTGTGGATTTCCCTAAAGAAGGAGAAGTGTTTCAAGGAAGAAAGAGAAATGGTTAAATGATGGTTAACAGCAAATGCTTCCATCAGAAAGTACTGCTATAGTAGTGATGGGCATCCGAGTTTTCTTGTCTCATACCTTTCTCTGTGGTTCAGTACTAAAGTCTTCACCTCAATCTTTTCTACTCTTATTACCTTTAAAGGAATGCAGCAGGTGGGTTAAAAAAGTAGCTTATGCTGCCATAGACCTTGACCCACTAAATTTTGAAAACTTAGAATCCTAGTTTCTTGACTTCTGATGCCCTGGCCTTAGTGGTGATTAAATGCATTGTTCAAACTGATTTCAGGTTATACCACCTGGAGGTCATGTACACTGGTTTTAGACTAATAAAGTAGTCTTAAATATGAAGCTTGGAATTATTAGTTATTTATAAATGAGTTAGCAGAAGTACCTAAGATAGACCTGTTTTATTCATTGCAGGTCACCAAAGAATAACTGAGGTCTTCGATAGCTGAAAGTCTCCATTCACTCTGCAGGCAACCTACACACTTATACCAACTTAAATGTCTGTTCTGAAGGTCTAAAACTGAGTGACATGAATGTCCTTCATTGTCCCTGGAAATATGTTTTTCGTTAAAATTTGCATCCAAATTAGAAATACAAAAAATCTAGGTTGATTCTAACTATCCACATGCTTTATTTTCAGTGCGTTTTTAATCGTTGGGACAAAACATTAGTAAGGATTATAACTAAATGCTATAAACTGAAACTTGGTGGGAAGATTGAGGACTCTAAAAAGGTGAAAACTCATTGCAGTATTTACTGAAAAATTCTATATTGTTTGCTAATAAAAGGAATAATTTGTCTTTATAACGATTTAAATAATAAAATTCTCCCTCTTATGCTCACCTAGATCACTAAGCTGGACGATACTGTTAGAGACTTCATTGTGTAGCTTATTAAAGCTTACTCTAAAAGAAAATGAAAATCACATGTAATTGTTCCTAAATATTCCTATTAATTATAGTACACCTGTGAGTTATGTATTCAGAGTTGTAGGATTTTTGTTGTTTTGCATTAGTCAGGAAGAATTTGAATTTTGGTTTGAATTTTCATCTCACAAAGCTCTTTAAAAAAGGAAGGAATCAATGGAATTTCATAGTACACAAAACTGGAATATGTAGGGCAGTCAAGCACAAGCACCTCCCTCAGAAAACAACCTTCAGCAATATTTCAGGGGACTTCTAGTCACATTGTATGCCCCCATTTGGCATGAACAACTGAAAAATAATGGCAGGTCGCAGCTAAATAACTTGTGGACATGCTTGTCAATATGGTTCGTTTCAGAAAATTAATGACACAAGATTGATGTTAAGACAGAGTCATTAGATCATGTACTCCCAACTGGGACTTCAGTTTTTAACTCTTGGTGTGTTTTCACTAAGGACATCAACTTTTGGAAACATCCTTGATGCTGGATGATAAAATAAGTATTCAAGGAAGTACCAGCCAAGATTTTTAAGTTAGTCCTTAGTCCATATATTTTGCATATTAAAACAGGTGATTTGAAGATAGCTGTTAATCCACCAATTTACAACTAATTATCATGTCAAGAAACTAAACAGAAAAATACACTGAGGAAGACAGATTATGAAGAAAGACTGAAAAATAAGAGAGTGGGTACCACTGGCCAGACACTTGTTACTAGAGGATGCAATATTTGTCTGCAAACAATTGAATTGTGTAAACACCTAGGATGCACAGGATTTGCTTAGACAGGTCCAAGGGAACATAACTAGAAACAACTGAATGAAAATGAACCAAGAAAAACACAGACTTTACATCAATAAAACTTCCTGTGAGGCCTATTAGTCCATAGTAATCTCCCCGAAGAAATATTGGGAGGCCACCACGTGAATAATTTAATACCACACTGGATAAAGCACTTGAGAATATCCTGTAGGAAACAATCATATACTGACTTATTACAGCTTATAGATGGATGAACTACATGCCTACATAGCACCGAGTTCTCACGGATTTGAGGGCCAGGCTGCCCAGTGTATAACAGGACTATGGTCTAGAAGGCTACATCAACTTTCCACCCTGCAACAAAAGACTCTGGGCCTCAGCATGCACTTACCTGCTGTTTTCCCCTTTGGTATAGTCCACAGAAGGAGAAATGTTATCCTCATTCAAAGTTACTGCTTTGTTTGTTTGTTTTGTTTTTTCTCTTGATGCCCACAATGTTAGATTGGTGAAACGTATTGTGGTGTCAGGTTATTCATGTTGTTAATATTTTAACTGTTCTACATCAACTCAAACAACTGATCTTTCAAAGTAAAATTCAGGAAAAAACAGTATTTAAAGGACTTTTTTTAAAAATTGGTAAAGTTCCAAGCTATGCCCTGGATTTGCCAGGGCAAAATTACCTATATTTTCAGTATTGCCAGCTCTATGATTCTATTGTGAAAATGTCCATTTTGCATGTTTCTATCCCATGGGATTTCTTTTTATCATTGTACTCAAAAGATGTAGAATAAGTGTGGTTTCCACCCATTGTTTCTATAGGCAATACATGTATATAAAGTTATTTTAATTGCTAATATCTATTAGCAAAAATGTGTTCGGACATGGTTTAATTTAAACTATAAGCACACTTTTAAAATTCAGTTCTTGTCAGTCATTTAGTAGAATTAAAAGTGCAGTGTATCCAACTTTCAAATAAAGAGTTCCAGTAAAACAATATTGCAATGTTAGAGAGTAGCAGGATTTTTTGGCCTGCATTTTCTAGACTAACATGACTACTAGAGATCATATCGAGGATGTGTTCAGTGTCTTCTGCTCCAGTAGTCCCAGGCTGAAAAATATGATTTTATGTAGACACAGGGAATGGTGACTGCTACGACTGGGAGTACAGGCCTTGCAAACACAACAAGCAAATTGAAGCACCACAAAAGCATATTTGCAATTCTAGTTTTGGAATACTTTTGGGAAGCAGTTTTATTCACAATAAGAAGTATGTCTTCCACCTTGTAAAAGAAAAGCTAAAAATATTGATTGCAGAGGGTACATCCAAAACCCCCAATGCAATTTAGTTCTTTGGTATAGTATTATCTGTGAGGAGATTGACCTACATCCTTTTCAGTTATCAAAGAAAATTCTATCATTTTTGTATGGGCTGTTTTCTCTGGGTGTACATTGCAAATGGAAGTAACAAAGAAATGGACAATGGGTTGCTTTCTAGCATATGGCAAGAGGTCTTATGCTCACTACAGAATCATAGACTTGCTCAGTGATATTCAATATGTCTTCTTGCTCTGTTTGCTCTGTTTTCCCCACATATTAAAAAAGTTGTTAATTCACAGAGCTGTGTTGTCTTTTAACCCTGGTGTATAGCTTAGCCCCACAGAGCCACTTTCTCACTCCACACAAATGGTATGGGAGAGAGAATCAGAATAGCAAAATCATGAAAACCTGTGAGTTGAGATAAAGGTGGTTTAATAGGTAAAGCAAAGATGTGGGCAGAAACAAAACAAAGTAAGGAATTCATTCACTACTTCGTATGGGCAGACAGGTCCATCTCTAGGAAAGCAGGGCTCCACCATGTTCACATGTAACAAACTGGGAAGAGAAATGCTATCATTCCAAATTTCTCTCCCTTTCTCCTTCCTTCCTGCAGCTTTTCTGGCTGAGCATGATGTCATATGATCTGGAATATCCCTGTGGTCAGCTGGGCTCAGCTGTCTCGACTGTGTCCTCTCCCAACTTCTTGTGCACCCCCAGCCTCCTCACTGTCAGGGAAGGCCAGGAAATCACAAAGGCCTTGATGCTGTGTAAGAAATGCTCAATGATCGTTAAAACATCCCTATGTTAAAAACACTGTTTTCAACACAAATTTAAAAAATAGCAAGATATAAGCTCCCATGAAGGAAATTAACTCTATCCAAGTCAAAATAGTACATCACTGTGTTAAATACTCTAACAGTTATGAAACACAGTGATGTTACAGTAAGGGTGAGCATAGAAAGAGACAAAGTCTTTCTCATACTCTATGAGAATTACAGGAGTTAATCCTTCCAGAAAATGATATATAAAGATTATGCTTCATGTTTTTAACCTTCTTCTTGTCCTACAAACTGGTAGTAGTTTTGTTTATTATTACCTTCAGGTGAATTTGTAGGATGTTCAAAATATTAAATAATGGAGGAAAAATTTTCTCAAAGCAGGGTGATTTCTTTGTTTTTATCAGAGCTTGGAGAAACAGAGTAAATTTCAGTACATTCCATCAAGTACTTACAAATTTGGAAGCTCAATAATTTCACTCGTTTAATTTTGTATTTTATGGGAAAATAGAGCACAAAGTTGAATGAGATGAACAAAACTGAAACTGCTTATGTTTTAAAAAACTTTCTCTTTTCTACAGAAGCATTTCTTGGATTTATTTTCTTGGTAGATTAAAAAAGTTTTAGAAACTGAGATGGGCATTTCTTTGCCCTAGTTTTTTAAGTGTCCTCTAATGGTTACAGATCTACTTGTAAAACTCCTTCCTGATACAGGAAGAAAAGTCTGTTTCTATGAGCAAGAGTTTGCAGGGTCAAGGCTTATAGTTATAGTAGAATACTCAGGCAGAACTAAATAACATAGAATAAAGTGAAAAACACCAGTAAATTAAAATAAAGCTGGAATACACTCAATTAGCTAAATTACTATTGATATCTGTCATTATAAAGTACCCAGGGCTGTATAATTTTCTTCTAATCCCCTAAATGCACAGCTAAGCAAGTGAGAGAACATATATTCTTACAACCCCCAGTGGAGACATTGAGATTATGCATGCTCTCACTAATTTAAAGAGGGACTTTCACACTGGGATACATTTTAAAAAGAGAACATTTAAATAAAAAGCAATTTAGTCTGCCTGTAATTGTGTTCCCCTTGCTGTTATTGCTAATTATTGAAGATATTTGTGCTTGAATGTGTGAACTTTTTTTCTCTTTTTTTAATTTTGAACAACTCTGTTTCTACTTTCACTCAATCCTGCTGAAATCACAGGGTCAGAGACCTTTTTTCATGTTTTGGTTTATCAGTGTCTGTGTGGTGGGGTGACCTTGTCTGGGCATCAGATGCCTACCAAATCCACTCTATCATTCCCCTCCTCAGCTGTACAGGGAAGAGATAATATAATGAAAGGGTTATGGGTCAAGATAAGGACAGGGAGAAATCACTCACTAGTTACTGTCATGGTAAAAACAGCCTTGGCTGGAGAAAATAAATTTATTTTGTTATCAATCAAATCAAAGTAGGGTAATGAAAAATAACCCCAATTCTTAAAATGCATTCTCCCACCCCTTCCTTCTTCCTAGGTTCAGCTTAACTCATGAATTGTCTACCTCCCCTCAGTGGTGCAGAAAGATGGGGAATGGCTGCTGCAATCATTTCATCACACGTTGTCTCTGCTGCCCCTTCCTCCTTAGTGAGAGGGCTGCTCACACTCTTCCCCCTCCAACGTGGGAGATGGTCTTGCACAAACTGTTTCAATGAGTGCCCTTCCCATGGGGTGTAGTCCTTCAGGAACAAACTGTTCCTGCCGGGGTCTCACACAGGAGTCACAAGTCCTGCCAGCAAACTTGCTCCAGCATAGGGTCCTCTCTCCAGTGGACCACAAGCCCTTCCAGAAGTCTGCTCCAGCTCAGACTTCCCGTGGAGTCACAGCCTCTTTCAGGCATCCATCTGCTCCAGTGTGGGGTCCTTCACAGGCTGCAGATGCATATCTGCTCCACCTGGACCTCCACAGGCTGCATGGCCACATCCTGTCTCACCATCGCATCATCTCATGGTCTGCACCATAGGCTGCAGGGGAATCTGAGCTTAGGCCACTGGAACACCTTCTCTCCCTCACTTCTTTACCTTAGTGTCTGCAGGGCTGTTTCTCTCACATATTTTCACTTCTCTCTCTGGTTGCTGTTGCACAGTTTTTTCTGCTCCTTCTTTAATGTGCTATTCCAGAGGCACTACCACTATTTCTAATGGGCTTGGCCTTGACCAGGGGCACATCTACCTTGGAGTCATCTGGCATTGTCTCTGTCAGACATGGGGAAAGCTTCTGGGAACTTCACACAGAATCCACCCCTGTGGCTCCCTCGCTACCAAAATCTTACTGCACAAACAAAAAACAGTCAGACCAGAGGCAATGTCAGCACACTCAAATGGAGGGAGTCAAATAAATGCTGAAGCCAGCCTAGAGCCAGCCATATTCAAACTAGAAACAAGATAAATCAAAACTTGGAACAATAAAGGTGATGTACTCCCAGAACAAATTCCTGTGAGAATTAGTGAATCCTTTCTCTCTCTTTTTACCACCATATACGTACTGGATGCTTTTTAGATCTCGCTCCATTAACTCAAGCTACATACATGCTATTGGACGCAACAGAGGGGTGATTGTTTTTAATTTAGCTAATTATCTATTGGTCATTTCTGGCATTAGAACGGTCTGGCATAAACTTTGACCTCACCCTAGTGGAACTGAAGAGTGATAACAAGTACATTAAAAATTATTATACTTACAAACATTCATCCTTATTTCGTTCTATAATTTGTGTCTAATTAAAAATACCATCCCTTTTCTCCATACAGACCAGAACAGCAGAAAGAAAGACCATGTGGTGAGTGTAGCCCTGTGATAAGAGTTTGTGGGTTTGTTAACATTCTCATCCAGACCACTGACAGGCTTTTTTAGTTTTTTTATTATAATGTGAAGTGTGAATTTTAAGCATGGTGGGCAACCAGTGACTCCTCAACAGTTCAACAAGAATTCCCATGCTGGGGATTCATCACGCAGCTATCAAGAGAGGTCTTGGCTCAAAGCTTCTGAGTGAATCAAAGTCCCAGCTGTGGGAGAGTGTGGGGTCCTCAGAATTATCAGGTCAAAGTTACCAGGTTACCCTTGTCCCTGGGCACGTGCCAGTCCAGGGATAGAAGACAATTCTTCGATTGTGAATTACTCGCAGAGTTCCCTTATTACTATTCTGAAACGTGGTATGGATCTTATGTTTTTCCAGCCATATAAGGGTTTTCAAATGTGGTTAATAAGATCAGAGAGCCTGGCTGTCCGCCAAATTAATATATCTGATGGCTGAATTTCAGAAAGCATATTTTTAATAAAATATCCCAAATATTTCATAACAGCATTACCAGATACAGCAGTATGCTAGCATGCTTTTAAAGATACAGGCACTCCATTTCTCAGGCAATTACATAATTTAATAAATTTAATTTTTTATCCTGATATATTATCTACATACTTAAATGCTACACATCTGAACATTTTCTCAATACGTTTTTGCTAAAAGTAATAATTTAGTAAATCACCACTTTTAAGTAAAGACACCTCATGTGCCTTTAGTTTTCTACTACATTAGCCTCAGATCTGGCCCTTAAATTATTTCTTAATACTGCAGTTACTTTATACTTCTGGTTATGTGACTTAGCAATTACATGAACAAGGTAAATAAACAAGAATTAAGGAATGTGAAATGAAAAAATTATGTGGTGCTAGATTAGAAATGGTCTGAAAACATTGGTTTTAGTACAAATCAGGAGTAAACCGGATAATTTCTTGCTATATTTGTAAGTTCAGACTAGATAAGCTAGATATAGATATACTTAGATCATAATTTTCTGGCACTGAGGCTATCTGGCAAGGAACAGCTAGTATTTGCAGTAAACTCTTGTAGCCTCCAAGACAGAATAACTGCATCCAAACTAACTATTGGGAATGGTCTAGCTTTGGAATAGCTAGCTTGTGCCTAACTCCCAAACCGTGCCTGGGAATTATTTGAAAGATCTCTGATTGGTACAAGCCAAAACTGTGCTAGCAACTGTTGTAACAGCTTAGTAGATGATCTAGTTCCAGTTTGGGAATATTTCCTGGCTCCTGGTTTAGTTTCAAACCACTGACATAGCCTACAGATGCTGAAAATATAAATAGTTAGAAAAAATGATTCAACAAATAGTAAAAAATACAAAGATATAAATAAAGTAAGGATTATATATTATCTACCAATCCAGGAAAGAACTCTTTTTAAGCCACAAAGAGATGAAGACTAGAAGGATATCACTAAATGCTCACTTTAGTCTTACATTTGTTCCTTGGGATCGTTTCTTGGCTATTTTCAAGACCAGAATATTAGGGTGCATTAGAAGAGGTAAATCTTTGGCATTTTGTTCAACAAATGCAGAGGCAGATGCAAATAGTGGATAGTGGTTGAACTGAAGGTGGTTTTGTGAAAGGAGACTTTCTCAATATCAGGCCATATATTAGGCAAGAGGACAACATGAAGTTTAACTTTGAAAAAAGGAATCTATCCTAGACTCTTGGGAAATTCTGCTTGTGGTTGATTTATTGCATCCAGCACGTAAGATTTGGAGCCAGGCAGATGTTGCAACAAAATGCTGGGAAAATGAATTGTACCTATGCCATAGGAACAGAGCAGGAGACAAGATGTAGTAGGTGGTGTATAAGAGGGAATTAAAGGTTCATGGCAAATCTATGCCTGAAGCTCTAGAAAAGCAATTATAGAAGTGAGCTGATCACTTCCCCTTACAGATGAACTACTATAGCACATAACCTTGCCACTCTAATACTTTAAGGAGCAGCTGTATGGAAAATATGAGATAACAAAAATATCTGGTGACTAAAGATATAAGAAATATACCTAGTTTTTCAAAATACTGACATTTAACACTCAGTCAGTCCTTTGAAAATGTAACAACTTAGGAAAGTGCACTCTTGGAAAATCCCTCTGACTCTATACTCACAAGTATATGTATGTGTGTATATATATGTATGTTATGCATGTATATAGCTAGCTATCTGTCTCTCTATATAAAATTTGCAGCCAAAACCCAAGAAGTTAAGTGATGTAGTATAATGTGTTGCAAAGAGATGGGATATTGTGCGTCTTTTGGAACTGCAAAGACAACTCCAGATAGCATTATTAAATAAAACAGTTAACCTCTATATTTTAAGGTCACATTTCTTTGTGTTAGGTACGTATTTGCTTTTAGAGAGAGGACTGCATATTTTCTTACTGATATTCTCTTCTATATTTACTTCTTTCATTTTCTGATGAAAGTATTCTTGTTCTGCAGTCACAAGCACATCCGTATTTTTCTGTAAAAGACACTGCATGTAAAAAAACCTATCTTAATGAGGGATTAAAACTGCAGATGAGTTCATACCACAGGCCCAATTCCTCTTTGTCACTGCTGTAACACTCTTAAACTCAGTACAGCTCCACTAACCTAAAATCTGTGCACTTGTGACTAGAACTAGTCTCTCAAACAAAACCAGTGCCACTTTATGATTATTGTACTTTCAAAGGTATTTTATTAGCTTCCTTGGTAAACAGGCAATATATTCACTGCTGATATGATGGAGAGGAGCAGCAGCACTCAGCAGAAGCAGACTTGTCAAGTGCAGACATTTTGCAAATTACACATTATTATCCTGTGTTATATCCTACATATTCAGCTTCATACCACATAGAACTTGAGTTTGCTCTTCCAGATATATCTCCCTTTGAATATGACTGTAAATTATTGCTATGTTTACCTTTACTTTTTAAACGGACAGGTATGAACAGATAAGTTGTTGCTTAGGATGTGACAAGAGTTGCTAACCAACTGGAGGAAAAAAAATCCATTGCTTTTAGATGGATCAATATTAATCTTCATCCCAATTGCATGATCTTGGATGTTGCAAGAATGCATCTGTAACCACTTGCAAAGGGGACACCGCACATTTATTAAATCTGAGACAGCACCATTGTAATCAACTAAAACTCGAGATCCACTGAACACTTGAAACTGTAATTTCCAAATATCTTTCTTTTCTTAATTGAGTTTTGTTCTGCTGACAGACGAATGCACCCTCAGCTGAATTTGAATAGGGTTGCTGCAATAATCAGTGATTCTACTTGAATGAAAAACCTGTAGCCTAGCTCTCTGCATGGTTATGTCTAAGAATGTCTCTCAGACAGATCCAACTCCTACTTTTCCTAATTAAAAGTGGTAATAACTGTTTTATTGGATCTAAATTACACTTTTATATGACAAACTTAATTTAAAGTGTGACCTATCAACTTAATGACATGTTGAGGCTGGGCACAACTATACATAAATTAGAAGAGAGTGAGATGCTTTGCAATAAAGAGGTAAAGTGAAGAGGGAAAAAAGCTCCAAAATACTAATGAAGGATAAAAGCACATCAAAACATTGTAGCTAACGAGGTTTGCAGTTTGGAATGGAATCAGAGCTAACTCTGCAGAATATTGCTTACCAGGCTAATGGCTAAAATAAAATATATGTAACTTTGAAGTTTCTGATAGGTGTGATTTGACTTCTGCAATATAAATGCAGGATGTTTTAAAATTGAATTTGCAAATAAAGAATGAAAAGCTTCCCTTAGATTTAAATTTCCAGCAAGAAAGGTATCTGCCTTTTTCATGTGCTTTTCATCCGCACATTTTGGAGCATTTTAAATAGGCGGTTGAGTACCCTCATGCAGGTTGTCCAGATGAGGGAGCTACTGAGGTTGTACTAAATCTTGATGAGTATTTGGAGTGACACCGAAGAGCCTGATAATGTTACATCCAAAGACGGATAGAGATAATTTGTAAGGAGTAGCATCCATCACAGCTTCTCAAGAGCAGAGGACAAGGACATCTCCTTTTAGATTTAAATATGTGATAAGGATTCTGCTAGGTTGCTATTTCTTCAGAAGAAGTTATTTTTCCAGCTACACATTGATATTGTATCAGAGTTAGTAAATCTCTGAAGATTTTCACAGAATTACAGAACAGCTGAGGTTGGAAGACACCTGTGGAAACCACCCAGTCCAATCCTCCTGCTCAAGCAGGGTCACCTAGGGCAGGCTGTGCAGAACCATGTCCAGTAGGGTTTGGAATGTCTCCAAAAAAATTCCCCAACCTCTCTGACAGTGCTCAGTCACTCTCACAGTTAAAGGGTATTTTCTTCTTTTCAGATAGAATATTTCAGTTTGTGCTCATGGCCTCTTGTCCTGAAGGAATGACATTTTATTAGCCTTTTAACAGTACAGTGAAAACAGATTGATGGAATGTGTGTTTCTCCCTGGGAAGACCACATTGTCTATTGTTTCTGTCAGTGTCTAAGTTTACTAAATTTTTCTGATAGGTTGAAACCATACAGTCATGAATAGTAGCTGAGGGGAATTGTTCTGGAAAGCATTGTCAAGAGACAAGTTTCATATCACCTAATTCTGCAATTATGAATTTAGTGTAATTATGAAATTCATTTCTTACCACAAATTTTGAGCTTATGTGGGAGGGACTTGTAAACTCGGACAAGCAAAAGAATTGTATTCCTGCTATGATCTGGGAGTAGAAATTAAGTTATTTAGAAAACAGAAAGGGAGCAAGTCACTTATAGTGACACCCGGAGCTTTGCAACAGTTGTCTTTTACAGACCTTGAGGTCTTTTTCTTCTTTAGTCAGAACTTGTGTTCTTAGTCAATTAGTGTAAAAACAGTAAGCAAAAAAGAAAAAAAAAGGAGAAAATACATGGTTTGTTTATGGTGTCCAGTATATGACTTTCTAGTTAACATAGTATATATTCTTCCAAAACTTGGAAAATATTTTTTATTACTCTTTTTATCTTGGGGTGCACATAAACAGACACATTCCCATTGATTGAATATACAGGGAATTATCTCCCGGAAGACATACTTACATTTCTTTCCTTTCAGTGTTATCATATATTGAACTCCTGGTAACCAGCTTAGCTTATCTGGAGGGTAGAGTGGCAAACCCTGGAACTGGTGGTTACTTTCAAAAACTCCACGGTCCACACACGTGGCCTGTAATATCTCACCGATAGCTCTGTTTTAGCTTGTCTTGAACAATTTCCTCACGGAAAAATCATCAAGTTCACGTTCTCTAGGCTTGCTTCCAAAGCTCTGACATCTAAATCCCATTTAATAACAACAGTTTGTATCAGACATCTTGGATTGACTTAGAAGGAAACTGAGATAATTAATACTCTCTTACTATTATTACTATCACTCAAATTCAACATGAGAAAAAAGTAATTAGAAGAATTTAAAGACATCTGAGGGATTGGAAGTAAAAGACATGACTTCACAAGATAATCAGAATAGGTAAAATGAAAAGAGGCACTCTAATGGATTGCATTTGCAATTTTTAGTGTGTTGCTGCTTACTATTTGAGCTCTCTAAAGATTTGTCTCACTATCTTAAATCTATATCTTCAAGAATCCCCTATGAAAAAAACCAAATATTCTTCCCTTTATTTTATAAAGGACAAGTAAAAGTATATGTATACAGTGTTGATGTGAACAACACCTTGCCTGGGTTTGAAGGCAAATGTGCTCGTTATTGGGATTGTCTGCAGGTAAATGCCATGGAAAGCAGGCTGCTGGGTGTTTTTGACGGGAAAAAATACCGGGCATATTTTCTAGTTTTAAGCGCACCCTCTTTCCCTAGATTCCTGGGTCCCTTTCCAAGAAATGCACAATTTCAGTATGTCTGAAAGGTAATTAAAAAAGTTAAACGTACAAAGGAAAGCCTAGACTTCATAATTTCAAATTCTAAATGATGACAATGCCTACAGAACTAATGTGGATTGATTCAAATGTCTTCTAAACAAATAACACTTTTCTTACACCAGAAGGAACATACTTGTTGAAATAACGTGGTTTTGAGAGTTCTGTAATCACTGTTGTATAAATATTTGGGGGGTTAACATATTTCTGTTTTGTCATGTTGATTTACCAAAATATGGGTATAGACCTAATATCAACACCCAACTTAGATGATCAAGAGGAAGGTTTTTTATTTTGACGGCTGGGCTGCTGCGTGGAATAATTTCCAAAGCCGCAGAGCGAAATCACAAAGCATTACAAGGTATATATCTACAAAGGAGTCAATACAAATGCATATTCATAACACTGACACCTCCCATTCCCTGCTTTGTATGCTAATTAAATGAATAGTCATTAAGCATGTGTAGTTAGCTTTTTAAAATGGGTTGGGGGTCGTATTTAGAGGAGGGGGTCATCAAAGGAGGAAGGACTACTCGTCTTCCTCGCTGTGACCTCCTCACTCTGTGACCAAACACAATGAGTTTGACCTTAAATAATTTTTCAATCCCTCCCTCTATTCTTTTAAATTGATTTATAATTGAAAAGATTTGTACTTGTCTAAACTTCTTCAGATCTCTGTTAGGCCCAAGCACAGCTGAACAAATACAGTTTAAAAAAAACTTATCCAAGGCCCAACTCTAGTTTAATTATTAATTCACTACAGCTGGGCTCAGTAGTTTTAACAAAATTAACTCTTTAGCTAAAATTTTATGTTTCAATGTTGTCTGTTTTCTTTTATTACTTGTTTTCTTTGATTTCTTTTCTGAAGGAAAAAAAAAATCAAATGTCTCCCCACAATATTGCATGGAAAAGATTCACATTTTCACCACATTCATGAGCCCACAGAAATGACAAACTATGATTAATCTTAATTGTGGGGCTAAGTGTGTTTTCCCTACAGGATGTTTGAAGATTTCTTTGGGAAATTAAATGTTTATTTCTGTTTTTACTAGTTCAGTGGGTTTTGCCAATTTTTTATGCTAGTATAGGGAAGTATGTAAATGCTTGTGTATTAAAATTAAATTATCCATTCCCCCTCATAAATTCACATATTCAAATGCCCTTAAAACGTCCTTAAATGATTTTACATTGCTCTCTCCAGCAATCGAGGGATCATTTCTTCTGATACATAATAAGACAATCTTAACAGTAGGATGTTTGAACACACCAGTAAATCAGGAAACGGGGAAATTTTACCAGAAGAAGAGTATCAGTATGAAGTGAAATTTATATTGCTGTTCATTACATAAGCAGGAATCCCAGCTACCCAGCTGAGGAAAAGATTGAAAATAAAATGAAATGTAACAGATTTTTCTTTTCTTTTTCCTGGAAAGCTTTGAAAACAAGAAAATGGAAACTAAATATGCATCTTTTTCTCTTTCTTTATATGCTTCTTGTTGATATGTTTGCATGTGTAGCTAGAAAGAGACGAAAAGAAAAAGAGTGAGGCAATGCGGATAATATGACATTTTCTTCGGTACACTTAAAGAAGCCAAAACTGGCATTTGGTATAAGCAGATACTTATGCTCCCTATTCCCATTCATAGTCCTTGGCTTCAAGAACTTCACACAAATCAAGATCAGTGTGACTGTTCATGTTGTCTTTGCTAGTGTCCTTCTTTGTAAACAGAAGATACATACAGACTGACTGCAGCTAAAGATTAAACAGCTATATGATGACATTAAAAACGTTTTCAAATATTCTCCTCAGACGAGTAAATACCCACAGAAAGTTGAAGGTAGCTTCTAAGGTACTCTTGAATCCTTTAAGGTAAAAAAGAGGAAAAAAACCCAAACAAGGCCATATATGAATGTAAGTTATTGCAACATGTAAGAGGAAGTGTCTTGTAATTTCACTGTGGCATTTGAAATGCTCTATGATAAGTGAAGTTAAAATGTGCTGCATGTATTGCAGGTTAGATTATTTGATTATTGTATTATAATAGAGACACTATAACTGTGCATATATTCATGTGTTGTGTTTTATTTCCGAAATCCCTTCCAATCCAAAACATTCTAAGACTCTGTTAAACCCAAACATACCTACAGCAGTTTATATAAACCAATATTCTTTAAAATAGGCTTCCACAAGTCCTAAGAAGCCTTTTGCAACATGATGAAATTATCTGGTATGTATGGGGTCTCTAAACCACTTGCTTACAACCTCTGCTGAGTCTCTACCTCAGTTACAAACGCCTGCAAGTCCCTTTTGAGATTCATGACAGTGTATTAAAGCTTGCAACAAGTTACTTGTAGCAAGAATGTCAGCGGTTAGTGTATAACCGTGTTAGGATAACTTATAGCCAGCTTGAAGAAATTTATGGCTTCTATGTGAGCGGATGATATAGAATCCTATTATGCAAATTTGTTAAACCATATTTCACTTGAAAGTTTTTTCCTCCTCTCATGACCAGCAGACTGAGCTAGAGACATGGTACACCCCTTCCTGACATGTTTGAATGTGATGGTCATATTGAACATTCACAGTTATTTTAATGTGCTCTTTTAATTTCCATGAATAAATGAAGTATTAAATACAAGAAGTGCAATGTGTGGAGAAAGAAAACATTTGACTGTGCATGACACAAAAAGGAGACCTTTAACATATCTCATTTTCTTGCTTCTTTTTCACTTGTCTATTTTTTTTTTTTTTATGTATTCACTTGATTATTTAAGAGTTTTATGCTTGCCATAACTCATCTGTAATATTTAATTGATTCCTCCAGTTGTCTTTTACTGCTGTGGGCATTCTAATCAATTAAGGATCTCCACTGAACTGCGGCCTTCTATTTTCCCTCCTCTGTCTTTCATCTATTAAATCTCTTGAGCGTGACTGCATGCCTGCTTGTGTTTATGTATGGATGTGCTTGTTTGTCCTCTGAACTTAAAACAGGTTCTTTCATTTCCTATATCTTTACGTTGCTTATCTCCACCTGAATTTCTTCAAGATCCTGTATTCTGAGGAGTTTGCTTTAATTTCCAGCTAACCAAAAAGCTGCTTGCACAGCATCCAGCAGCATAAACAGTATTTCAGCAGTGTTTATCAGGCAATCTTGTGATATTATTGCATCGATATATCTATAATGATTCAGTGTCATAACCAATGTTATCATCAGGAAGCAAGCACCTAAATAATCCTCTAATATCCCATAAAGCCTTTCAGTGTAGTTAGTACTTTCTACATCTCTAAAATTCAACTGGATAGCTAAACTTCACAGGTTTTCTTCCTTCCTTGAAGATTGTTGTTTGTTTTTTTCTCATCCCATCCCAAAAGTATTTGAGAAACTATCTTTTGGTTTAATCTCTGTGTAGTCCAGAGATGTAAATTTCTAATTGTTAATGCCTTTGCTGTGGGGTTATTGTCCTTGACATCCGACATGCTGAATATTTAAACTTGAGGAGTCAAGTTCCCGGACATGCCTAACCTCTGGCCCCTGCATTTGCAAAATATTGCACTTCAATTATTATGAACCAGAACCAGAATAAGTTCCATTCATATGGTCATCTTTTTATAACCAAGGAAGAGAAACAGATTTTGAAGATGAACTAATTTGATGTTCTGCTGTGAGGTAATACAGTGTGTCTACTATAAATTTTCTCTGGCAATAATCATAAAAATTTGCTTGCACTAAGGTGATAGATATTGAGGTTTTGCAATTTATGTACCATGTATTAAGGGGCTGTGTGCTTTATTTTTTTTTTCAAAGAGAACAGGCAATTGTCAGAACATATGAGAAAACAGTTTGCACTCTTTAAAAAAAACAGCTCATAGTGTTTCCTTCCTCCTTTAACACCTGGAGTCACAGGAGAGGCTCAACTTCTGGAAATACAAGGGTTTCCTAAAGGTCCTGATGGGACAACATTTTTGTGTGACATGTATTGTTCTATATTTTTCTATATTTTAATCTTGCACACCTGTATTCAGGAAGCTTCCAGGATGAAAGTATCTGAGGAGATTTAACTAGTTAACTTGGACTGGAATTTGCATTAGATCAAAGTCTAGGCATTCTTCACCGCCACTACATATATATCTATTTTCTCTTCCTTAGCATCCCTAGAGAAACCTTAAAAAGTATTGTAATACCAAGCTGCTGGCTCAGGCTTTTTTTCCTCTTCTAGGGATGGCATTAAAATCCTTTCCTCCAGGGATTTTTGCTACTGCTAGCAATAAGAAAATTTATCTGATAGTCTCTTTTTTCTTCCTTTGCTTTATAATTGCTAAGCTGGTAAGCAATGATTCTTTTCTTCTTTTCTTCTGAATTATTTTTTCTCTCTCTTCTTTCTTTTGATAAAGTAGTAGAGAACTCATAGGAGACAAGAAAAGACCTAAAAGACTTAAATTATTTGACTGGAAAATATGCTGGTTTTTTATTACTTCAGCATCTCAAGGAAAATGTATTTATTTTACTTTTATGGAAGATAGCACAACACTTACTGGTTTAGGATACTTTTCAGTGAAGCACACTTGTGTCATTAATTGAATACAAATCAAATTTATTTTGCAAGAGTAGAGAAAATGCTCATTTAGAGTTTAGACATTTATACAATATTGTTTTCCATCAGATATAACCAGCTGCACAATCCAAGCTCCCAGCACATATGAAGGCAACTCAGAGCAGACTTTGGCTGTGCATGGCTTAAGTGGACAGTTATGGTAATTGTAAACACTGTGCTTATAAACAGTTGCAGACCTTCTCCATTTCTACAGACTGGGGTGATGAAAGAGGCTTCATGACAGGTGTATATTTCCTGAGATTCCTCCGGTATGAAAGCACAGTGTTTGGTATGAACTAGCTGTTAGAGTCTTTTAGTGCCGACTCAGCCCTAATACAGCCCAATATCTAGTCTCATGTTTATTTAATTTTTCAGTGTTGGCTTGTCCTTCAACTGGCTTCAGAAGCATTAGAACAAAGCAGTCACTCATACATAAGGAGCACACATATACCCATATAGCTGGGTGTGTATTAGGTGTACTTTCCTGCTGATTTAAAGCCAGGATCCAAAGCCAAAAGCAAACCCCAAAAAACTCACCTAGGGCACTTGAACATGTCATCACTTTCTGCCTAGAAACAAGCCAGAGATAAGACATCCTATCTCGAGGTATGTATAACGAATTTTTAAAGCAAGGAACAATTCACTGTGTATTTAAGTTAACCAGCCAATGGCAAACTAACCATCCAGAATAATTCCACAGGCAATGGACAGTAGACCATTTCCAAGAGTGCTGCATACCCAGCCTAAATGATGGCAGGAATAATTGTTCCATGAAGGCACCTGTCTCTTTCATTAACATTAGAAGAAATTTTGAAAATTAGCTTGGGCTTTATGCTCAACTTTTAGGCAGACAAATTTAGATGAGATAAATCCTACTATAAGTCATTATTTCTGGTTGAAGCCAGCTCCAGGTATGCCAAATGTAGTTCCATACTGTCATTTATATGGCCTCCATGCACAGAGCATGCTATGCCATTGAAAAAATTAATCAGTCTTCTGGACAAAGAAGTTCTGTTAAGACAGTTGAGCCACCACAGAGTGTTTTGCTCTACACTGGCAAATTAAACTTCCCTGTTCCTCATTGTCTTTGGGAAAATAGCAAACTCAGAAAATCTTAGACCTCAATCAGAAAATAAGAGGCTATGGAAAACCTGTTTAAACCAAACATAGCAAATATGGCAAATTAAAAAAACTTATAGATTTATTGCATTATGTATGAGAAGGAAAGTGCACATTCAGCAGGTTTAGGACATGAGTCTTACTGTATATGCAATGTGACATTGGTCTATGCAGTCATTCCAGGGAGAAAAAACACCTCAGAATAAAAGAATGGCACATGGAATAAGACAGAGGTGAGAAATTTGTCATTTTGCCAGTCATTAGCAGTCCTCCGGTTACAGAAGAAAAAATATTGACAGGCTTTAGTGTTAAATTTAGGGTTCTTTCCAATAAGGGATACAGTTGTGCATATTTTACCTTAGCTGGACAGAAACCTTAAGTCTGCCTTTCTAAAGATGCTAGAGTATGTGATATGAAAATGGGAATGCACAGAATATGTTTTCAGCATTCAGGTTTAAATGCCAAAAAGTAAAAAAAGATAAAAATTCCTTAAATTATAATAAGAAAATAAAAAGAGAAATCAACTATTTTTTTAGAATTTTTGTCATCGTATAAGTAAGGTTTATGTTTAAATAATGTTCCTTTACACAGAAATTCATATATAAGCATAGGGTAAAAAAAGAAAGGGGTGGTATTAATATCTTTTCACTGAACAATTAATTTTTTGACAAAAAAATAAGATACAAAGTACAAGGTGTGATGTCTTCTACATGGGAAAAAAATCTTTTATTTTGCACTTTATTAAGATCTGTTGTGAAAAGAATCCTTTATCTACATATGCCCATATGTCACAATTTCAGACGAGAATATTTTACCTACATACATATTTTAAAGCATTGTGATTGATTTAAATGAAAGCATAAAAAAAAAAAAAGCATGAAATTTAGTCTGACTTCTGAAAACAAAATTGTATTTTCATTTTTTTGTTGACAATTAAGTTTGCAGGGGGAAATGCCTTCATTAATTTAATCCCTTCCCTTCCCTTCCCAGAACATAACTTGTTTTATTCAAATGTCATTTGTGTACTTAGATATTTTGGAAAATTTCATTCAGCTGGTAACAAACTTCAAGTCCCTTAGATTACATCTCTGTTTGACTGAAAATCAGTGATTTCCAAAAGGGCATTTTCTAAAAGAGATGGTGTGTATGCATAGAAGACTTGATTGCAGTATTTGACATACAACCTGTTCTGTACTTCTTAGATTGGTGTATAATTTAGCTTCGTAGCTACTTAGAGAAAATGATTGGTGAGATCAAGGGGGTGTGCTACTCTTTCTTTAGCTGAAAATATCAGCAAGCATTACAATTTTCCATTTGATAGATAAGTTTTTATTGTAATATAAGAGCATGCCACAGTTTCTTTTTATGATTTGTCAGACTACAGACAGTTGGCTCTCTCCACTTACATAAATACATTGGTTAGCTTGCAAATCTAGTTAGTTATTGGGGGTTGCTCTATGAGGAATTGATGCTGCTATAGAAGAGGAGCCACAGCTGTAAATATGTAAGATTAGAAATAATATTGCTGCAACTTGCAGAAATCAACAGATTTGGAGTTTTTGTTTCAGCTAAGGAATACAGCAAATCCAGGCTATTCATACAGAAAGAGAATCTTGTTGATATATATTAACAATATATAAAAATATATATACCTGAGGTTGAACTGGGTAATAAGATGCCACTTATGTTCTATAAAAATACTTTGCTACTAAGAAAATGATTTTTAAAATAGTAGTCTAAATCTGAACCAAATTATATACTACAGATTTGCAATTCAGATCTTCTGATACTAATAGCTGGAAAGGGTGAAATTTATGCACCTAACATCCATCAAAATCACAGTGGGTTTTATTTAGAACCATAAAATCAAAGAATACCTGGGTGGGAAAGGACACACCAGGCTCATCAAATTCCAACTCCTGGCCCTGTGAAGAATCACTCCAAAAACGATGCCACACACCTGAAAGCACTGTCCAAATGCATTTTGAAATCTTACAGGTCTGGTGTCACTATTATTTCTTTGTGGAGCCTCTCCCAGTGCCCAACTGCCCTGGGCACTAAATCTCCCCTTACACAGTTTCAGGCCATTCACTCGTGTTTTCTTACTGGTCATCAGAGAAGAGAGATCGGTTCCTGTAGCAGTGGGCAGACCACAGGGATGAGTTTGCCCCAGTGGGCTGACCATTCATAGTGCTGTTTTGTACCTGTCCCTCCCCTGCTCACCCAGGACTGGCCAGGTGTCACTGGTCAATCATTTGCCCATTGGCTCGTCTCGTGCCTTGCCCTCCCCTGACCGAAGAGATAAGAGACTCAGGCGAGAGATGAGCTGGACCATTTTGCCAGGTTCACCATCTCGAAGTTGTTCTTTGCACCTTCTTTTTCCCTCTGTGAGGGAAATAAAGAATGCTGATAAATAGGCAAGTGGTCTGTCTGTTTTTACCGGCAAACAGCTGCCACCGTTCCACCCAGGACTGGAGCTCCCGGGATAAAGGAGTTACCGAGGGTGGGCACGGTGGTCCAAGAGGAGTCCAGCAATGAAACAGCAAAGATACAGGTTCCTATCCCAGCACTTACTCTCATGAGGAAACTGCAGACTGCAAAAATGTCTCACTTCAGTCTCTGTCTATGGTAAACAAATCAAGTGATCTCACCCTGTCTTCATATAGTTTCAGCTAATCCCACCACCACTGGTGATCTATAGGTGTGAAGATAGCAATGTAGGCACCCTGCCATGATCCCCTTGCAACACCTTTTCCAGCCCCATTGTCCCTGAAGCTCTAGACTCTGTGGCTCTCTGAACCCTAACCCTAAGGGCATCTTGGTGCTAAGGTCCCCATCACCATGCATGGCCCAAGTCCAAAAGGCGTGGAGACAGCCATGTTGGTACCCTGCTGTGATCCCTTTGGCATGCATTTCCCTGACCCACTGTCTCTGGAGTTGTCAGTAAGGTTCTTAAGGTACAGTGAAATGTTGCCTCTGGAGTGTGCTCCCTGATGTGGCAAATGATTTTTTTTACTTCTATATATCTGTTCCGTTAATGGCACTGTAATTCTTTAATATCTCCATCTATCTACCCTTTCCTTTCAATTAAACATTAGTGATATGGTTTTATATTCTCTAAAGCAGCATAAATTAGCATCAGCTATGGACACAATAGAGTCTAATTGCAGTCTGATGACTAACTTGGAGGTACATACTGAAGTTTTAAGATTGGATAGCTCCTCTGAATACTACTCTGCTATGAAGAACGTTTAAAGTCAAAACATTTAGTATATTTTAAATAATTCCATATAGGTAGGTGAAATAAATACTGGAACAGTATTTTGACATACATCTACTGTTTGAGTTTTACCTGAATCCGTGTGTTGGTGGATATACAGTAGGGGCTCATTATAAACAGTCACATATGGAAACACTCTCTTCATATGCTACAGAAGCTAAAATACATTTCATAACCATCCAGGCAGGGCCTGACCCAAAGTAGATTTATTGCAGGAATCTTCAGCATTTGGGGAGTTAGATCGTAGCTGTGATGATCATTTTAAGTAACTACACAGAATTTCATAGTTTCACATCCATCCGTACAGGTTACATTTCATAGAATCATAGAGTGGTTTGGATTGGAAGGGACCTTTATGGTTAATCTGGTCCCCACCACACTGCAGTGGGCAGGGACATCTTCAACTTGATCAGGTTGCTCAGAGTTCCCTTCAACCTGATCCTGAATGTTTCCATTGATGGGACATGTAGAATCCCTCTGGAAAACCTAGTCCAGTGTTCCCCACAGCAAACATTTCTTCTACATATCTAGTCTGACTCTACCACTTTTTAGTTTAAAACTGCAACTCCTTGTCCTATCGTTATGGGACCTACTTTGCAGAGAATGAGTTAGAGCAGGCACTGGGATTTGAAATAAATTAACTTAATTAACTCAAATGGTAATGAACTGTAGCCATTTATTATATTGATAGCTCTTTAGATGTATTTAAATGTCATATTTTCACAAAGTTTAATCATGTCTTTCGACTTCCCAGTAAAAAAACCCCACAGAAATTAAGACTCTTATTCTCTTTTCCTCAGATGAGAAAAGTGCAAGGAGGTGGACTTTTTCTGTTGCTGGCTAAGGTGGAGTACTTCTTATCTTGGCAGCCTTTGACATGAGCACTTACAATCAAAGGACACTTCCAAAAGTCTTCAGCCAAAAAGTTCTGGATGCTAAGCCAAACCTAGGACTCGTTTGCTCTATTGTCTCTCTTGTGCCTCATCCGTCAGATGATATTCTTAGTGCTACTTGAGCATGATGGTATCTCTGTCTCACAGAATCACTGGCATTATAGATCACTGAGAGATGCTGTATAATTCCCCTATAGTTTGCCCTGTTTTATTCTTTTGCCGAATCTTTCAAGATTGCCCATAACTGAGGACAGGATACTTCTTTAGAAGAAATTTTTTTTTTGGCTGAGAACATTATATTCTCAGCTGTGCTGCTCACAGAAAACTTATATATGGTAGATGACTTTCACGTTCACTTTTTATGTATTTTTTTGGTCTTTGACCACAAATTTCTTGTGACAATTATTCCTTTTAGATTATCTGGAAAATGCTTTATGCATCAAATTACAGAAACAAAAATAGATGCATAATTCTGTCACTGACAGTGTTAAATCGTTTTAAGCTCTATCAGACTAACAAGTAAGGACAGTTTCTTGCTTTTAAATAAGTTAACCTCTGATGTTCTAAATGAGAGTGTGCCCTGTATTCATATATTGCAGGGATGATACCATAACTCAAGCTATAAAGCACGTAATGTATTTCTGGACAAGGAAATTCATCAACCTGTTGATATATCCAGTCTTGAGCAGTATCCTTTGGATGAATCTCTAAACTCTTGAGAAGGAAAACAACATCTTTTTTGCTAACATAAAAAAAAAGAGAAATACTAATTTCAAAGCTTTGCATCAGTTCCTATATGTGCTTATGTAGCAGTTGTTAATATTCATAATGGAAAGTTTAGTGTTCACAACTTTCATTCCTTTGTACTGTTCAAGTTTTTTCAGTTTCATATGTCACTTTAAAATGGATAGATTTTGCTTATAGATGCTGACAATTTTGGGTTTTTTAAGTTTTTGAGTAAAATGCACACAGTCCCAATCTTGTCAGCAACAGCAGCAAGAATTATCAGTTTCTTATGATTTTCTGATTCTTTCTTCATATATTACATATTAAAATTCACCCCAGTAATTTGTAGAGTAAAAAAAATTGGCCTGTCTGGGTGGTATATGAGCTAACTGTGGATGCCATTTATCTTAATATAATTTCTAACGAATGACAGGTCAAAGTCTTGTGTTTCAATGTATTTGTGATGAATGTCAATCATTTATTCTTTTCCAGTCGAAATATGCAGACATCTAGGCACACCTTTAAGGGATGTCTCTGACTGTTCATTAAAAATTTCCTTCTTTCCCTGTCTCATTTAGTGGGTGTTAATGATTTGAACTAAAAAAAGATATTGAAATAACAATATATTTGAAAGAAAGACCTGAACAGCTATACAGGTTTTGTTACTATTATTCACCGTCTCCTAAATTTATAATGCAATTTGATTTTTTCCCCTCTGTCCTCTTTAAATAAGCAGAACTTCCTTGATTTTTCAACAGAGTCACCTTAGCCTTTCAAGTTCAAAAAAAAGAACATTATTAAAGAACTAACAGAAACCTCAGCATAAGGAAGAATCATGACAAAATATTAATTTAGTGGCATCCTACAGAAAACACACAATGAACAGGAAGGATGAAATGAACTTTATGGGTAGTATTTACAAATATATTTGGGGAGTAACTTGTAATGAAAAATAATTTTCTTGCATTTTTTGGTTGGTTTTTTGTTGTTTTGGTTTCTTTGTTGTTTGTTTTTTTTTTCCCCAGCAATATCTATGACTAGTTCAAATACTCAAATTCTGTTTATTTTTTTAAGATTGTATCTTTTTAAGGTTGTTTTTTTTTTTCCTATGATGACATGTCCGTTGGAAGTGTGAAATGCACAAAAAAGGATCCTTTATATTGAATTCTGGAATCATAGAATCATTTCTTGCATTGGAAAAGACTTCTGAGATCATGAAGTCCAACCATTAACCAAAGGCAACTCTTTGATATGTTTTATTGCAGAAACTAACCATTGTTTCCTGAATATCTCGGTCTTTGAAAGAGATTTTTCAAGAAAAGTTTATTTCCTCAAGTATTTCATTTGCAAGTAGCCCAAAAGGCAAAGAAACATGTTTGTTTTCAATTTATCACCCCAATTAAAGAGTATTTGTAGTATATCTTGTGCTTAGAGAACAATATGAGCATCAAGGTTTACAAAAAACTGCATTTAGTAAAAAAAATATAATTCAGAAGTCTTCACCACATTACATAAGTTTCTGATGAACTTACCTCTGTTTGTATGGTATTTTTTCAGCATATCTACTACTTCTTGACATCAATATCTTTTGTTCATCTTTAGCAGGTGAGATCCACCAGCAAAGACCTGACATAGTAATTGTGGGGAGCAGTTTTCTAAAATGTTTAGTGTTTACCATACTTTGTTTCCACTGAATGCACTGGAACATATGTAACAATGAATTTGCTGGAACTGGTATTTTAAGATCTAGAAAATCCCAGGGCAATGAAGTTTCTGACCACTTGAAGTTTTGTTGCACTTTATGAAAACTTCCATTACAGTTTCAGGTGACATATGACTGAAATAGTATTTCAAGATTAAAAAGGAGTTCCAGAGGTCTCAAAATAACAAGTATTTCTCTGTTAGTCCTATATATCTTTTAGCACTTGTATTAAATTCTGCATGATTCACATTTGATGTCTTTTCTCCATTACAGCTTTATACCTTCACCCTTGTGAAAGTCTCATTTCCAGCCAAGAGTTTCGAATTAAGTTTCATTTTAAGTGTCATGAACAGTAGCTAGAATTTAATATTACAAACAGACATTATTGCATATCATTACATATTAATTTGAATCTACTTGGAAAAAGGCAAGACTCTTCCTCCTTTGTGTTCACACCCTTCATTCAGTGCCTTTATGGAAATTAAGGTCTTTCTGGAATCATTCTAGTATGCTTCTCTCGTTTCATAGACAGTGTTGCTCACAAGGCACGTTACTTATGTGTTTCTGCCACCATCTGTGAGATGGCTCCTTTCTGTAAAGTTGCATAGAAAGGAGAAGGTGGAATTTGGCTTACAGACTTTACTGATTACCAAGCACCCTAACTTAGAAAGCAGATAACTTAATTATGTAAGTTAACAAGAGATTGACCCTGCAGTGAATTTTTAATAATACACTAATTGGCTGATTGATAAATCAAATTAGACTATAGTGGGAAATCTTCATCTCAGCATGCAGAGAGTTATATCCCTAAATCTTTTTACTAGTAGAAGAATTGCACATAATTCTTGAAAGAGTATGAGAACAATTTAGGTTGGATTTTTTCCATCTATAAAAAGAGATAATATTGAGTTTGTCTGCCTTGGCTCTTAAATCTTAAGAGATCTTAAGAGAGACCCTTAGCTATCTTTAAGTGGTATCTATGGTAGTCTCCTACAGCTTATAAATTGGTCCTGAGATGAAATAGTCCAGACCTTTTTCACAAAATAATTGTCCAGTGGAAGAAAAAGCTGTCTTCCCAGAGAAATTCTGTGAAACCAATGGAGAAAATTCTGCCTGAGAATAAAAAACTATTCTAAAACTCCATAAAAATTCTTCTGAAAGTTTAAAAAATTACATTTTGCATTCTCTTTTTACAATTTGTCTTTATTATAACAGACATGTAAAATACTTCTGCTACTACTATGTCACAATAATGAAATATGCTATTTGTATAATTTTTTTTGTAGCTACTACTGAGAGAAGCATCATCTGGAGATCAAAGTGTCTTTTGTTCTCTCCTGAAAAAAGCTTCAAACTGCTGCTTGAAACTTTTCAAACATATCTTTTTGAAGATATTGGCTTTCATATACAGTCTCAAAAGTATCTGGTTCTTTATCTAAGACCCTGAATTTTTTAACGCCATATGTATTCTGATTTTCAGCCTGCTAGTTGCTAAAATGAGCAACTTGCAATTTATGATTGAACTAATAATATTACCAAACATAATATTCTTAAAATCATGAATTGGATGCAAAAAGATCTTAAAACATGTTTATTACCACTAAGTGTTTAAAGAATAGTTTTGGAAATCAATTGTCCTGTAGATCTCCAGGATTTATTTGAGTTTTTAATGCCTTCTTCTCAAATACAAAAATTAGAAATTACTTTTATTGTTATTTTAAAGCTGAATTTTTATGAGACTTTAGGAGATAGAGTTTAAAAAAGCTAAAAAAGATTAAATATCATTAGAATTATACTAAGATTATTAATGGTAGCCACACTGAAGCTGGGAAAAATAAGTTAATCCAAGTAAGATTTTATTTATCTGCTATATCTTTTTAGTACTATTTGACCAGCTAGATATCAATTCCTATTAATGTCAATGATCTTACCTATTAAAATACGACTCCAGGAAGAGATAATGATTAAAGTTTGATTTCAAGACACTTATAAAACTTCATTATACACCAGGATAAACACCTCTTTGATTTACTGTATAGTGATTTATAAACAAGTTTAGCAGAGACTCATCACACTGGTTTTAAATTTGGACAAAAAAATGTAATATTTAATTTCATAAACTTCTCTGGTTTTGTTTTGGTTTGGTATGTTTTAAAAAAAGATATGGAAGCTCTCTTATGATCAGTGTTAATTTACTTGTATACTCAATTGTCAAAATAAATATGCAATTTCTATGCAGCAAAAACCTCATTTGTAAATGCTGTGAATGCTCCATCACTGGAAATATTCCAGGCCAGGTTGGACAGGACTCTAAGCAACATGAGTAGGTGACGTCCCTGTCCATGGTGAGAGGATTGGAACTAGAATTTTAAGGTCCCTTTCAATGAAATCCTTTCTATGATTTCTATGATTTCCTTACAGAAAGATTTAAGTTACATCTTCTTTCTTTGCACAGGATTAAAACATTTTGCTTTCAGCTATTATCCTGAAGTAATTCTATGATTTGAACAATTCATTAATAAATTGTCTTCCTATCACAGATTTTGATTTAACCAACTCTGATTATGTATGAAATGGTGGCTGTGATATTTAGCTGTATTAAAGTGTAGACACTAATATCTATTCCAAAATTTAATCCACTTGATAATTCCCCTGTTTTAACTGAGCAATCACACCCTTAGTCAGAGCCCATACAAAATAATCAGCATGGACTTCTGGTAGTTTCTGCCACCTTTAATACAAGAAATGGAACAAGATTATTTTCCCAGGAGCATCAGTAGCGAGGACTTGGCACCTGTTTTACCCCTCTCTCATGCGCTAGTTGTATGATCTGGAGCTTTAGGCAATCTTCAGGTAGTGTAGGAGTGGTGACTTGCAAATTAAACAATTATTTTGACTTGTGTAGTCCTTTGACAAACATTCAGTTAGCAGTTATGGATCACCTGGCACCAATGTCTTACATATATTTTAAGTGCACAAAATAATAGTCCTGAACTCTCTTTGTCTCCATTGGCTTCTCATGAAATAATCTGTCTCACCTCTGGCCCTGAGTAGTAGTTGTGAGAATTTCTGAAAGGCTTTCTTAAAACAACTGTGGAAGGGCTCTAGTATTGCTCGGCTTTATTCTGTCTTCTAATTCTCACAGTTTTGCTGATTTTGGCATTCTTACGTGATGCTTCTCAGTATACTTCTGTCTCTATTTCCTGTCCACAGAGTGTCTCAACCAGTTACATATAATCATCTACCTTCTTCAATCCTCATCTGAATTTCCTTTCCTTTTCCCTGAAAGTTTGGAATATTTCTTTTAAAAAACCCTAATTGGTTTGAGACGTGAGTTCTTCAGGGACTTTTTGTTGGGTTTTTTTGCCTTTTTGTTGTTATTTTCATTCAGAATTTTTGAAAAATTCAGTGGAACTGAAATATTCTGTTGTTCAGCTTTGTATTGAAATAGAAATGACAGCGTGTAATGTTCTACATCACTATTCATTTTGTTCACATTTTTGACATATTTTCTTCTGTTAAACTCCTTTGTAAGCATAGAACGTCTTGAATATGTTGAAAGCATCTTCAGGAAAGCATGGGCTAGTCACTGAGGCAAACTTCTCAGATGTGCAAAGGCCTGCCCTTCAGGATTCTACAAAATTCAAAAACATTTCACAAGACTTCCTCATGAGATAGGTTTAGCCCTGGATTCATATTCACCAATTCTTAAGAACCATGCAAGTACACCTAAATTGGTAGTGTTCTTGACCAAGCTTGATTTAACTTAATCTGACTTTGAAAGAAGTTTGTTCTTACTATAAATGAGAATTGGACTTTTTGTTATATTAGTTGCATTAAAAAGACTAGTCTCTAAAGATGAAAGAAGAGGTTTTTAAAGAGAAAACAGAAAAAATCTCCCCACAAATGACAAGTCGACAACTCAATAATAAAAGAAAGAAAGCTTGATGGCCTACTTTTGCATTTCAAGGTAATGTTTTGCACACATTTCAGTCTGAGAGGACTTCATCTGATATAATACATACTCTTGGAATTGTATCTGTATCTCTTCCTAGCTTGTAGGAATCAGACTAGGTGATCTGTTAAGGTGTGACAAGTTTAGTTTCCTTATATGCTGTAGGTTGTTGATACTCTGCTAGCTCCATCAGCTTTTTGTTTCTTTTAGGTTTCTTTTTAATGAGGAACACTTATTTTCTGATATGTTTATTGTGCACCAGAAATAAGGAGGCCAAAGTTGACAGGGAATATCTATCCCCTCATGAGTCAGAGGAGTAAACCTGAAGGTATGCAAATCTATAGGTGTATGCGTGCATGTATGTAATATACACATATGTATATGTATGTAGGTGTGCATGTAAACAGACACACACACAATTATGCAGATATACCAGGATATATGTATCTAAATACAGGCCACATATATATCCTTAACCTTAAAGGTTAAAATAAAATTCTGTGAAAAAAAGCATGGACTACAGCTCTTTGAAGTAATTCTGAAAATGACTGAGATTGCATTCCCTTTATATTTCATTTAATTTCACGTATCCAAGCCTGGCATAGTTTTGCAAAACTCTGCAATTCTTACATCTTGAAAGTATAGTATTTCTGCTGTACAATAACCAAAACCACCACGATTTCAGGTTGCATTCTTCTAATTCAGATCCACAACCATGATGAGTCACAAGAAACAAGAATGAATGGACTCTTCAGTGTTTTCTCTGTAGCTTGCTGACAGAACACACAACCTAAAAAAAAAAAAAAGAACTACAAAATAACACAAAGCTTCAAAATTAGAAAAAGAGACACCTAAGAATAGGCACATGAGAATAAATAGACCATACTCGGAAAATGCTCTTGTACTTGTTTACATTAGAAAGTTTGTATTTTTCAGACAGTACTGACTCACTAAATAACTCATCTGACAAAAAACTAATTTTACATTCTAAGCATTATACAACCAAATTATTTCTGGACAGATGTATTTCAGATAGCAATAATTAACCCTCACCATTGCCTTTGACAGCATCATCAGGAAGAATGGCTAACATTCATATTAGTTATAGCAGTTGAAGATACATTGAATGATTCTGAATTAATTAGTGCTGCTTTGCAGTACAGCTGTTGGATGTGCACAGGCAAGACAAGCACTAACAGCCTGTGTATTGTTACCGTTCACAAGTATTCATTTTTCAGCTTTGCTATATGCATATATTATGTGTAATGGTTCTGAAAACTCCCTTTCACAGATTTAATGTTATTGTGCCTCATGTTATCTGAAGCGAAAGAGGAAAGAAAATGACAAAATCAATCAGATAAGTTTCTTTGCTATTCTTCTTTAATACCTCCTTTAAATTTACTTTTTGCTGTGATGCTTACAAAATACCAACTGCAGTACTGAAATTCCAGGCTGCCTGTCAAACTCATCATATTCCTTCCATGTCTTTCTCTATTTCTATACCTGATACAGATTAGCTGACTGAAAACAATATAAAATTAAGGTGACGATTCAGTTCTGTCCTTAAACTCTATCTGTTTTTACAGTCTTGATCTACAAATAAAGAAATAGCTAATATTAAAATACATTATAAAATATCAAGCTGGTTATTTGATGCTGAAGAAAAGAATGTGACTTCTTTAGCACCATCATATAAAGCAAAGACAGCTAATCTAATACATGCAAATAACCTTTCTTATGAACTACGTCTTAGGCAGGTCATTAAATTTTGGTCAATCTTTGCCTGAACCAGAAAAAGTTTTATATCTGTTGTCAATTTTATATTGAACATTTTCTTCAATGTATTTTTTATTCAAAATACTAGGGATCAGCATGGAAAATATTGTCTCAGTGCAGAAATTTTGGTCCTATGTTGTTCATATCACTGAGTAGTAGTTTAGTTGCCTCTAGTGTACTATGGAAAATGTATCAGACACCATGTTATGAACATGAGGGAAAGCACAAGCTTTTTGGACCATTTCTTTGTGGAGCCAGATATCTCAGGATTTTGCAGTTTCTGCCAAGGAACGGAGACCATAGAGTCATAAAATCATAGAATATGCTGAGTTGGAAGGGACCCATCAGGATTATCAAATCCAACTCCTGGCTCTACACAGCACAGCTCCAGGAATCAGACCATGTGCCTGAGTGCATTGTCCAAACACCTTTTGAACTCAGAGTCCTGGCACTAGTCATGACAGTGAAGAGATGAGTACTTGCCCTTTTTCTTCCCCTCACGAGGAAGCTGTAACTGCAGTGAGGTCTCGCCTCAGTCTCCCCCAGGCTGAACAGGCCCAGTGACCTCAGCTGCTCCTCATACGGCTGCCCCTCAAGGCCCTTCACCACCCTTGTTGCCCTCCTTTGGACACTCTCTAACAGTTTAATGTCTTTCTTATATTGTGGTGCCCAAAACTGTCCCCAGCACTCAAGGTGAGGCCGCCCCAGTGCAGAACAGAGCAGCACAATCCCCTCACTTGCCCGGCTGCCAATGCTGTGCCTGATGCCCCCCAGGATACGCTTGGCCCTCTTGGCTGCCGGGGCACTGCTGACTCACGTTCAACTTCCCACTGACCAGGACCCCCAGGTTCCTCCTGCTACTTTTCAACATCTCATTCCCCAGTCTCTCTGTACATCCAGGGCTGCCCCATCCCAGGTGCAGAATCCAGCACTTGCCCTCATTAAACTTCATATGGTTGGTGATTGCCCAGCCCTCTGATTTGTGAACATCTCTCTGCAGGGCCTCTTTTCCCTTGAGAACTTCTACAACTCCTCCCAGTCTGGTGTTGTTGGCAAACTTATTTAGTATTCCTTTAGCCTTCACTGCTACATCTTATAAGTCTTTATTCAACTTTTAACTCAGTTCTTGCAGGTTTCCACTTGATAATACTTATTTTCCTGTGCTGCCTCTTTCCTCTACAGAACACTCAATTTCACAAATCTAGGGCCTGTTTCTTTGTCTTTTACTCAAGTGTCTGCTTCCTATGACAATAATAATTGGGAATATTATTTGCACAAACAACTCTACTGAAAGGACCTGATTAAGAGACTGGGGGGAAAACAAAAAAAAAAAACCAAAACAAAAAGAACTTCTATTGTACTGAATGCAGGACTGCATTGAACATGCTAGTGATAAAGTGTATGACCTCCTTGTCCCTAATCTCCCTGATAACACAATTATATCATCTCCATACAAGCAAGAGTTATTTCTGCAGTAATTTTCGTATAAATGGTGGCTACTAGTAACTGAAGAAATGACTTGCATTCAGACATTTAAAATGTGTGACTTTATGGAAAAACTTCACAGAATTTACTTAGTGTTTCCTCAAAACTTTCCGTTTCCACTGCTTGCATGCATGTTTGGCATGAGAATTACTCTCCCACCCATTTGCTGTGTGACAGGAGTGGCGAATGCAGAGCACAAAGATGGACATGCACAGGCTGTGGGCTGTAGGCTTGATCTTAGCGAGGCAACACTGAACATCTCATGGATACCAATGACTAAGGCAGCAGCAGGCAAATTATATATAAACCCTCCAGGTTATGGACAGTGAATCTAAAGTAGCACATGGCAGCAGCCAGCTACAAATCCTTCTGTTCAGGACTTGGAGCCCCGAGTGTGGCATCTGGACCCAGCAATTGCCAGCTCTACTCTCAGACAGCATCAAAGGTTGACTCATCTGCTAAAACAGTCAGAGGAAAATGAAGGCCAAGGGGTCTGTGTACAGCCTCCTCCTGCCAGCTACATGAGGAGGGACTGCCAAATACATTTTAGTAGTGTTTTAGCCACGATCGTATTGATGAGTCGAAGGATTTAAAAATACATTAGTGTCAGATAAAACCTGTGTTGTATGTATTCGTTTTATTAAAACAGCATTAAGTATTATGTTCTCCAAACACCGTATATTTGAAATTTTTTTTTCAAGGCTAGATTTTGTCTATCCTTGGCCATTTTTGTGATGAATCATTTCACTACTTAGAATAGATGTCAGGCAAGTCAGGAGAGATGCATGTCAAAAGATCAATAAAGGACTGAAGACAAAGCAGTTTTAAACATAAGAAGGAAATACATATAATTTCTCATCCCAGTTCCATTATCCTTTACAAAAGTATAGAAACCATGCTGACATGAAAGCTTTTAAAAAATCCAGAAAAAACCCCAAACCCTCACAAACCAAACCCCAAACCAATATGCTCCTTCTGCCCAAACCACCCAAGAAAATAACAAAAGGATGAATATTAGAACCATATACCTTGAATTATGTCATATCACATAGGAACATAGTGCCTTCTCTCTACCCAAGTGTTATTTCATACAACAGAGAGCACATCTAGTCCCTTTATATTGGGCTGCATGAACTGGGATAATTGACTTTCATCTTTTTGCAATGTTAGCAACTCAGGGCATTTTCTAAAACACAACTGCAGTGGAAGATGATAGAAAAATCTAGTATTCTCAACTACAACTTAGTGTTGCCTATGTATGTGCTAATAAAATAAAAATACACAAGAAAATAAAAATCTCTCTATGGAATGCTGGAACAGGGAATCCCAAGCATACCTCAGACAAACACAGACATGGTCGCTTGTAATGAGGAATTTAGTCAATGATCAAAGAATGGATTAGGATTCAAAGGATTTCGGTGAAATTCCTCTATTCAGCCTGAAGAAAAGCTGTAATCTTTTTCCTGCCTTTCTAAAAACAGAGTAAGAAACTTCTTCCTTCTTGCCATTACAAAATAAAAACTATCTTTAGATAAATTATTTCCTTAATATGGACTGGTGTGTTGTCCAGAAAATAAAGCCTGGACTTTATTTGTTCCTCTAGCTGTCAGTGATATTTAGATAGATAACTCAGAAATTTATCTGAATCAAGTCTTTGGATTTCAGTTGAATAAAGTGGGAACAGTCTTTCTCAGACTTGAGGTTTAAGCAGCTCATCTAATCAGTGCAGAGATGGGCTGCTATATAAGAAACTCAACTGTTTTATACAGATGTCCCAGAACAGAATAAAACATCTTTTCAAGACATTTTTCACTTAATATATAAGCCTAGACTATAGGCTAATCTGTAGGTCTTAATTCCAGACAGCCAACAAGATTTGAGATTCATTTTGCTCATATAATATCATAAGGTATGAGGATGCTCCAGGAAGTACTGCAGTACTTAAAATTTCCAGCTAGATACAGTAAAGTGGTACAAGGCTTCTGCCCAAAAGCACATTTGAATTCAGAGTTTTGTGCTGAACTTTGAAGCTCATATCCTCAGTAGTATTCATTCAATCAATATGAAAAATTGGAGCTTTTTCCAGAAGGAAATCATTCATAAAACAGGGCTGTTACCGATAGCTATGCATCAATCTCTTTATATAGTGTGTAGTCACCGAACAGTTTGACCTAAAAATTTCAGCTTGCCCATTTTTGACAAACTATCTAACTCAGCATTAAATATTACATGAGGCTGGTCAACAATATTATTAGAAATTTTGATGAAAAATAAACCCTTTTTAAAACAACAGTTCTCTGGGTATTTATGCCAGTTGAAAAAGAATCTAGTCCTGAACAATTCCTCTTATTAATCTCTTTTCTTTCCCTGCTGCATTTTGTCAATGACCAGCACACAAAGGGCTGTGGAAGAAGAGGAACATGAAGCATTAATATAGTAGGTTTCATTTAAAAATTCAGAAATTAAATCCACAAATATATCTAAATACTAACAAAAAATGTTAGAAATTGCTGCAGAAGTATATTGTATGGCAAGGTGTATGGCAAGTTTGGACAGAAATCCAGTCTAAACAGGACTTCTGTGCTGTTCCGGGACAGGATCACAGCTCTTTATACCAGAGAAAGATATAAATCCAGTATCAGGGAGACCTCGAGCTCTTGAAGATGTCACTAAAACCCTTCTAGACCCTATGGAAGATTCATGTAATTATTTGGGTTTACTTTGTGTTTTATTCAATAACATGCCCAAGATACCAGTAACTGTACTATCAGGAGATAGATTTTGTTCTTGTGATATTCTGATAATTCTGAGTACCTGAGTGAAATTAGTAGATCTGTTATCCAAGTAACTTCCTGCTCATTATAAACAGCAGTGCTGGTTCCCAGTGATTTTCAGATCACATGTCTCTGAGATTAAAAATCTATCTACTTAACCTTTTTGGACACCACCACACAATTAATTCATTATCTACTGTCAAAGTTTCTGACACCTCCTGAAGTATTAAACATCAAATACTACTGCACACAGGAAGCATATAGCTCACTTAGCTATTGCCCTGAGGTGTCAGTGACTGAACTGGCTGCAAAGCTATGGCATCAGCACTCAGCCCTAAATTATGTGTTTGCTAGAATGTGCTTAAGATTTCCGTCATGAAACTGCATTTTGTCATGCACCAGCACTGCAAATCATTCACACTTTGAATCTGACTATGCTTTAAAAGTGATGACAAAGGAAGGAAACACAGTAACAGAGGAAATAGAAATACAGGAAACCAGAGTACAGAAACCCTGCAAAGCTAAGTATATGTCAAAGAGACTTTTTAGTGATGAACAGTCATCTGTTATTGAAAAGTCAGCCATTTTTGTTTGGAAGAATTTTTCCTTAGGTAATGGTGACATCTAGAATGATGATTATCTCCTTTGACTGAATCTACTTTCTAAATCCTCACTTTCATGTAATGTCTAGTTTTCACAGATTCTTTTTATAGACCATATCTAAAATGTGGCTTTTGCTATCTATCGGCACAGCTGAAATATCACACGTCTCAGCTTCTGAAACACCCTTTTTCCTTTTCCTCTTTGACAAATACAATCTTGCTCAGCTTCTGGAAAGATCATTTTCCTGGCCTGTCATTTCAACCATTTCACCTCTCTCTCTACACTTTCCTTCACTAGCTACTGCTTTTCTGAAACTTCAAACACAAACTGCTTGGCTTCACTTTCAAAACCATTCCACAATCCTTCCCCACCCCACAAATGATCTTTACATTCAGTAAAGAATAGTTGACACCTGCTATCGATTGGCCAACCTCAAACAGATTTTTAATCAAGTGCCCTTCCGATTTCTCCTACTATCTTTAAGATTGGGATACACTTCCCACAACCATTTCCCATATTTTCTCATTTCTCTTTTTTTTCAATCACATCATTAAAATTTGCCTTGCCATCATGTCCAGACAGATTTAAGGTCAGAGAAGTGTCAGAAGTACAGTTTTTTATTCCACAGTATCTCATATTTATTTTCTCACTTCTGCCTATCTCTCTGAATTCAAGTTCTTTGCAAAAGTGATTTTGTGAAGTTTATGTGTTTCTCAGACATTGGTATCCTAGTCAACTACTGCGATTCTTTGAAAGTACAAAAACTAAGAGAGCTTTTTAGATGTTTTTCTATAATTTTTGTATTTAGAGTGATTTGAGCAATGCTTCTATATTTCTTGGAATTTCTGATCCTTAAATGTTGCTATTTTTAGCTTTGGTTTTCATCTTCCTGACTAAATATTCATCAGATTCATTTGGGCCATCCTAAGACTCCAGTTTCATCGCAGCATACTATGACTGCCATAGCTGAGCCTATCACCAACATTTACACAGAATGGCTGGGTGCTTCTTAAATGTAGAAACTTAGGAATAATGATGGTACCTGAGATAGAGATTTCCTCAGAAGTGATACCATATGCAGTGTAAGTGGCAAGCTCCTTCTGTCTTGCATCATTGCTCAGATAAAAATGAGGTAGCTCAGGCATTTTATGGGAAGGATGTATTGCCTATAAAATTTATTTCTCTCTTCACATGGTGAGAAAACACTCCAGGATATACCAGAGAACAAACTTGCCTGGATCATAAGGAACAGAGCACATTGGATGCAGGCCATTAAATTAGTGCTTTCTAAGCTCTCTGATCTGATGCTGCAAGCAGAATTGACTGTTGCAAGTATTAGGTATGAATATGGGTTTCTCCTTCTTTCTCCCTTGCTTGTACTTGCATTTTTTAACCATGACCTTAAAGAAATTTGTAAGGACAGATGCTGCCACTTTGATGGGCCCTTTTGTATGTGTAAAGCATATGATAATGAACAACAAAAACCCCAAAGTGCTGTGGTTAATAGTTATCCAGGGTGTTCAGATCCATAATATTTTAATTATTTTCTTTTAAGGGCCGTGCCAAGGAAAAGAAATTCTTTCTTTAGATAATATTAAATAAAAGGTCGAATTGAAAAAGTCCCACCAAGAACAAAAAAACCCAAACAACCCACAAGCCCTAAACAAACCATCTAAACCACCAAAACATCTGTTTTTCATACAATGGTCTTAAGCCACTGGAGGTATACACAGGTACCAACAGGAACTCAAACCCAGATCTGATTCTAACTCACATAATGTTTTTAAATGAATTGTTGACAGTAGTATACAAAAATTGGTGTGTACTGGGGAGTATCCATATCCATAGGCTTTTATCAGCAGTTTGACTTTTTCCCCCCCAGAGTTACTGAGATAAGAATGTAAATGTTGATCTTTCAACACACATAAATGAAAATTTTTGGTTGGATATGAAGCTCATTACAAGGACTGGTAGTTTTTCAAACTGTGTGAACAGTTATTGATGCCTCAAGCAGTACACCTTGGTGTTCTGGACTTCTGATCTTGCAGATAAATGACCACTTACTTTGTACGCCTTCAGCAAAAAGGAATAAGAAACGAAAAGGATGTTGTGTGTGCATGTCTATATAAAGTTAGTGCATACATAGGAAGAGACAATTCAAGAACAAGGAAACCTTTCTGACATCTTTAAGGTATTTGTAACCTGAGTTCAGTAATGATGTCTGGCCCATTTGTCTGGAGCATGTTGATGCAGAAGGCGAAGCAAGCATTACTTGTTGCAAACTTTTTCAAGATCAGTCTCAGATCACAGTATCCTGTGGAAAGATTAAAAAAATATAAATTTTTACTGCAAGTAATGCTCACCATGTACTTAGAAGCTCTACTTTCTTTTTATCACATAAAAGAAAAAGAGGATCTTTTTTTAAAGCAAGTAGTTTATGATAGTACTGTAGAGTCAAGACAACTGTGAGAAAGTGAGTTCAATTATTTTTGTTTGTGTATCCATTTTATTCGGTCAACACCATGCCCAGAATCTTTTTTCCTGTTGGCAATGTGCATTCAGAGTAAATACCAACTTTCAGGTCTTGAGTACATTATACCTGAAAGTCATCTTAAGTATAAATTCCTCAAGTCACTGCAAGATGGGAAGGATGACACTTGGATGAATATGTCAGTACTATCTAGAAAACATTTACAAGGGAAAAAAACAAGAATGGAAAGAAAAGTGAGAATGGTGTGTTCAGTTTGGGGAAATCTGCAGTGCCTCACATGAGCTGCAATGGAGATGCCTCAATTTCCTTCTTTTTCTCTATAGAAGACTTCATGATCAGCAGAATATATTACATGGTTCACAGTACATTCTATAACTTCATGATTATTTATATTGACATAAAATGGTAGGAGTCAAAACAAGCCCTACTTGCATACACACCTAGAACTGGTACATGCAAAATATGTCAGAAGCCACCCTGGTGGCATTTCTGAATTAGGAAAGCACTTTGGTGCTTAAAAAATTTGTGGTTTCTTTCATATTTTAATGGGATCAAAGTACAGCATACCCAAATATGTTCCATTTTGATGTAGTCATGCCTATAGATAGTTTAATGCTATCCTGGTTTTAAAATATTTTTAAAAATTTTCTCCATGGAAAAGGAAACTAAATAAGGCTTAAAGGGAAAAGCATGAACCAAATCATGATCTTGACTCCAGTCCATGTGCATGTATCTTATTGAGGCTGCATCAAAGATCTGTGTTATAACCAATTTCATGGTAGAAATGAAGGCTTCTCTGTATTAAAATTACATATGAGCCAAAGAATTTTGTTCACTAAGCAATTCTTTTGCTATTTTTTGATGGGAAAGAAGGAAATCAGAAGGACAGGGCTTGTCTTGAGCACACTGTAGTAATTCTCTTCTCTTTACTAACTAGAGTTCCAATTTAATAGTCAAATGTTAGCTTAACAGCACCCATTTTCTAAAAATCTGTTAGCTATTGTTAATTATGCCTTCTATTAGTTATGACCTGAGTCATGAAACAGCTGTTCCACTATTTCATCCACAAACTGGCATGCACATAATTACTTGTGTTGTCTGTTTAGGCTTTTACAATGTCATAACAGTAACTTCGCTCAGTCAATGAACATGATGAAAGACCACGTCCCTTCGAACAATTTTTCAAAAACTAATACAAGTCAGGCTTTTGTGGTTGTGAAGGAGAAAGGTATGTGACCAATGAACACTGCATCTGTTACTCTTTGCATATTATTTTGGTGAATTTTTTTGCTTATAAATAGAAAAGGTTTTGAGTATGTTCTGATGAATTCTAGAGTATAAAAACTAATGTGATGAAAAATATATTCCCTTTGCACTCATGTACTTGAGAAGAAATTGACTTAATTTGGGGTGCACAAGGAAAACATGGCTGAATCCTTAATAGAAATTTGCTAAGATAAAAATAAGATGCAAGTGAAACAGTGGAGCAAAAAACCAGGTGCAAAGAAACCCTACATTTGAAGCTGCTTAGAATGGATACAAATTAAACTGTGTTTCCCAGGCTTGATTACCTAGAGATAAATATCACTGCTTTAGCATTCTTCCCAAATTCATCTCCAGGGTTAACCATCCATGTTTAATCATTGCTGATGATGAGATTTGTAAACTTCCAAAAATCCCTTAACTAGAACTCTAAGAATAGGTTTATGCATAAAGCAGACTGGGACGAATTTACTTTTTTTTTTTTTTTTTTTAATCTAAAGAGAAGGAGTTCATTGGCTTTTTTGGCTTGTACTTCAGAAAATTTCACAATGCAATGAACAAGCTTGATATGCCAAGGTGGTGGAGTGAAAGCAACACAAAAGAAATGCAAGGAGTTTCTTCAGCTTCCTTCAGTATCTGAACATTTCTTAATACACCAATTTCTGCTGTGCTGGTAGTCAGAGTACACATCTAGCTGACTGTTTCTTTCTTCTTCTCTTTGAGTTTTCAAGCTATAGAAAAAAATACTTTTGCATTTGAATCCACCTGGACCTTGTCAATTTGAAGTCCTGTGGAAGGAATGTGCCTATTCTTTTGGGCAAAGGAACCATAAAAAAACCCAGACACAAACCTGACTGACACACAGTAAGGGAGGTTGTAATAATTACAGACATGGTCATTCACACTAATTGGTATGGCTATCTGGTGTGTAAGGATGTGTTTTGGTTTTTTTTTGTGGCGGATAGGGAAAGGAAAGGGAGGAAAACAGACATAGAAATAAAACTTAACTAACCAGCATTAACAAAGACAATAGTCAGAAATTAACCTGGTCAGGTAAGGTAACTGTTGGGCTTCAGATAAACTGGCACTTCACAACTGATAAGGATGAAAACCTGAGTGTCTTGGGTGTTGGAATGGCTTGGTGGGATTATACCAAGTGCTGAGGCTATGTGCAGAGAAGGAAGGAGCCAGAAGGAACAAGTATGGGTAGACAGAAAGCAGTGTAAAAGGGGCCAGTCATGTGTAAAATGGGGTCAGTCAGTACTCTTGTCTAGCTGAGCCCTGCACCTGATGAAGCCAACTGTCCTGTTTTCTTATGCCTTCTTAATGGATGATTTCCCAACTCTCTCCCTTGGTGATCTCACACTCTATGCCATGTATATGCATACTGCAAGGACTGAAACTGCCAGCTACTGCTGAGAGCCTCATGAATGCAAATGAAATTTTGTGCTTGCTGCTGTAGTCAGACATGGGGGTGTTGGTGAGCACCTGTATCATCCCACAACTGCTGGGTGTGTGTAAGGGGTGTCCCTGTGTGGGTGTGTGCCTGGGATATGCAGCAAGCTCTTCTAACTGATTGAACCTGCAAACAGGAAAGTGTCAGCCTGGACAGGAAGGAGTCCTGGGGCTAAGGCAGCTGGAGAAGGCAGATACTTTCAGCATCCACTCAACACTAAGCTACACATGTATATATATGTATAAAATATTATAGACACACATGCAATCTTGTGATGTATAAGCAGCTGATTTTTTGAAAGTATGGAGACACACACATAATTCTGTGCTTGCTTTCTGAAGAACAGAAATATCATTGTTAATTTGAATGCATTGCCCTACCTAAGACCCTGAAAGGACAGTCTAGCTCAGACGCTACTTACCTAAAGGAAATACTGACAACAAGTTAATGAAATTTTGAATCAAATGTTAAGCAATTAATTTTATATCCCTTTATTAATAATTTGTTGGGAAGGAAGAGTAATGCAACACATAGTTTTCAAAGGATGATCATAGAAACAAAATACTTATAAATTCTTTTGATATATCAAAATGGGCAATGTAGTAAACACATACGCCCATTCTTCTCATTATTTAGAAGTCTGTTCTGACAAAGAAATTAGCTTTATTTTGTCACCTCATTTATCACACAGAGAGAATTAAAAAAAATAAAAAAGGAGCAATACCTTACCTTGCCCTAAGCCTTTTTCAACTAACTTCAGATTGTCATTAGAATTCTACTTTGGTGTCGTTCAGTTTAGTGATCTGTTTCTTCTTTGCAGTTTCTAAACTTAATTACTACAGCTATATCTAAGATACAGAATCCTGTCAGAACAAAAATGTTCCTTGGTGCATTTGTTTGGTAGTATCACACTCCCAGTGCAGTAAAATGCCAGTTGATACCAGCTTGTGATGGGTGTTTTATCAAGTCAAATTATTTTCTTTTCTTGAGCTAAAGTTTTAGAATATAAAGGATTTTATTGTAGAATATCTAGTCTCTGTTCTTAAGTTCTTCGAGCAGAGTCCTTTGTCAAAATAGTTGCAAAACTCTATTACCAATGTCTCATGCTTTAGCCTGAGTTGTTAGATCTGATGCCAGTTGGATAATGTGACAAGACAGGCAAGGCTACCTTTTCTTTTACTTAGTAAAAGACCTTGGTTTTCCTCTAACTTCCCATGACAATTGTCATTGTGAGGTGCAGCCATGTTCTCCCACTTACATCCTCATCAATGACAAAAAGAATATCCCTGACTTCAAGGAGATCTTACACTCTCCTGCCAAGGCACCCCATTATCCCTCTCCTCAACAAGGCCCTAGGCAAGGCACTCAGCCCTCCTGTCACAGGAGATGCTGTTCACGTCTGGCTATGAGCCCAGCGCTTCAAGTTACATGTCACGGACAAATTTCAAAGCAAATTGGTGTCTGCTTTGCACTGGGGATATGCAACTAGAATGCATTCTAGGGGATGTATAGGAGGTGAGGGCTGTATTTGATCCTTTCAGGTTGGAATTTATTCCTTCAGGGAAGTTCAAAGAGTCCCTCTACAGGCAGCGGTAGAGTGGGCTCCCCTGTGCTCCAACAGGTTGTGAAGCCATCATCAGACAGAGTTAATTAACTTCTTGTTTGGGGGTTTTTGTGGGTTTTTCTGATTATTTTTCCTCATTTGGGCTGTTCTGATTACCTCTTTGTCCCCCTTGATACACCTGTGTCAGCAGATGGTATATCAAGGAGATGAGGCATCGCTGCACAAGCTGGGTGAAGGGTACGTAAATGCCGGCAGCTCTGTCTTTCTGCGTCTTGGGATGCTCCTCAGAACCCTGGTCTTGTGCTCGTCTTACAAGGTGCTTTACCTGCTCCTGCTCCATAATCCATCATCCTACGTGCATAGCCTGTAGCTGATTCATTTAAAATGTCACTGGGTAGCACTGTGACTTGTATAACAATGTGGTTGATGAATGGCAAGTTTATCCCCATAGCCTTTAGACTTGTAAGCACTTTGCATCTAGAAGGTAGAGGTCTAATCCCACCCCTCCATGGTTTTTCCTCCTCTGCCTTCCCTCTCAGGTCCTGTGGCTCTGAGAGCAGTAGATGGTGGAGGGCATGTGGGAAGGAAGGATGTATGTGGTGGTGGTGACTCCTGCCACCATAGGAGCAGGTGTCTTCCCTTCAGCCAGCCTGCTCTGGGACCTTGGGAGAGACAGGGCCTGACACTGTTGAGAGGGTGGCTGACCCATTTGGGTATAGCAATGAGGAACAAGGAGGCTTGGATGTAGAGCCTCAATTACAGTTCTATCAATTGCAAGACTTAGGGAATGGCACACCACAAGGGTGTGAGGCGAGGAGTCTTAAGTCTTGTTGCTGCCTTGAGTGCTGGTTTTGCATCCAAGGAGATGTTTAGGGCCAGGCTACACCTATGAAACTACAGTTTCTGGATCTGCTTTAATGCAATTCACCCCTTGAAGAACAGTTCTAAAGTGCTTTCTGCTTTCAATCTAACTGCTTCTACCTCTTGAATTGATCCAACTCATTTGATCATTCACCTTTTTCGTCTGTTCTTTTTATCTCCACTGGTTATTCTCATCTCTCTGTGCCTCTATAAAGCTTTCCACAATCCCAAATTGAATCTTAAGCATACATTTCTTCTAATTCATCGTGCTACTTTCTCTCCTAATCACATCCTTCTATTACTTCTTTCATTTCCTTCCATCTCTCTCATTCTTTATCTTGCCTTTCTGTTTCTACTGCTGCTAAATATTTTCTCTCATTTCTATCATCTGCTTTCTTCTCTACTGCACATAAACCTTCCTCTGCTCTCCCTGTTGTAGTTGAACCTTATTTGTTTTGGTGTGCTCTTTTGCTTTCCCATACTCTTCTCACCTTTGAAAAACTATACTCTGTTTCAGAACTAAATAATCCCTGCAAATTCTTCCTGCTTTTTTGTACTTAAGGAATGTCTGCTCACTCTCAAAATGTCATAAACCCATGACATTTATCTTGGTGTCCTCTTCTTTTTGCAGCTCCATCTTTGTGTAGATCCTGCTCTTCCCCTGTTGTGCTTTTCCTAGACTCTCCTGTATATCTTTATTTTCAAATTGCAGGGGCTGAAAGTTTTTTGGTTTTTTTCCCCCCCTCATATTAACTATGAGAATGTCATATTTTCTGCTTGCCATGCAATTGTATTTAGAATCAGTAGATAGAGCAGAATTGCTTAGAATTAGCACCTCTGCAGATTCCTAAGGAATGTCGTAGTCTGCGCATTGGATTAATGCAGCCCTGAACAAAATGAGTCCAGACTTTCTTTTGTTTACAGTTATTTATATTCCCAGCAACTAAGATTACCTAAAGCAAGATTGCATCAAATTTGATACTTATATACAGGGTGTTATTGAGGGGCAAAAATAATATTTTTCTTACTCTGTTAGAGGCAGACATCCCATAGAGAGTAGACGGTCCATCTGTTTATCCAGAGCTGTATTTTACTAAGGATTTAAACAGGGTTATTTTAGTCTTTTTTAAAAAAACTTTTTCAGCTGGACCCGCCTTTCTAGGATATTGTGGCATTATATCACTATGAAATGATGTCAATTATATGTCCCTGTAACCAAGGTGTGTTTTTAAAGAAGTTGAGAATGGGAAAGGGAATTACAGGTATCAAAATTCGTTTGGATATTGTATTTTATTCCTTATGGATGACATATTATAAATTAAAATTTAATTTAAAATATGTGTGTAAACACTTTACTATCAATAAAATGATTTTTTAAAATCTGTGCATTGGAACATGAGCTTTTCACTATATTTATTTATTATCATGTGATATCCTGTGCTATAGATTTTTGTATGAATTTTGTATGATTTCTATATTTTTTTATATATATTTGTTCACACACATATAAATAGATTAGATTTCATTATATGGATTAATATAATCATATTTACATATATGTCTTTTATAATTTTTAGTTGAATTCTTCTTGTGGAGAGAACAGGATTTCAGTCCTGTGTTCCTTTTTTCTCCTCTTTGATACTACTAGAACATTGTTTTTCATATGTCACTTCCATCGTCTTCTAGCACTATCAAACAATGACATCCATTGATCATCCTATGCATGGATTTGAAGTTCCATTTCTGTGTTTGGATCCTTAAAAAGTAACTTTATTTAGAATAAACAACTTTTTGTTTGTATTTGCCTCTTTTAACATTTTAAATTTCAAAAGACGAAACATGAATCTTTTAAATGATTCTGGTTTCGGTTTTTTGGGGTTTTTTTGGTGTTTTGTTTTGTTTTGTTTCTTTGTTGTTGTTGGGTTTTTTTTGTTGTTTTCTTTTGGTTTGGTTTTGGTTTTGTTCTTTGGTTTTTTTTTCCCTGGTGGCATTCATACCTATATGGCCAAATCTAATTACTGCCCTATATTTTGGAATTTCTGTAACAATAGTAACTCCTGTAACCCTGAGCAAGTTGATATAAGTTCACCATCCTTAGGACAATCCAATAAGTCATTAACAAGCTGCCAAAGCTCATCAAGTGGAGAGTATCTTAACTGTCATTTCTGGGGTATTATTCAAATTCTTATAACAACATGAAAATGTTTAAGAAAAAAGAAAAAATTGCCTACACGTTTCACAGAAGTCTTAAAGAAAAAAAAGGTCTTTAGAAATTAAAGTTATTCAGTTTGTCAAAGAGCAGCTTAAAAGGGTGGTTTTATCACCTTGTGCATTGGAAATAGATTTCTGATAACAGATTTTTCTTCTTTCCTTGCAAAATACACAATGATATCTGACAGCAGCATGTGGGAGCTAACCATGTGTAGGTTAGAAATAAGGGATTTTTTTTTTTAAAAGAAAACTATATTAATTATTCATTGGATGAATACCATACATGATGAATTGGATGAATACTCTGCATGTAGGGTAACTTTTCTGTCAGTTGTTATTTAAATCAAAAATAATGTGTCACCTCTGAAGGTTCATCTCTCTCTATTGACTGAAGAGACAGTAAGTGTTCTAAGTGTCCTAAGTTGGGTAAAATAAATCACAAACTATGACCATCCACTTAAAGAATAAGTTATTCTTCAGTGTTATATTCAAGATGAAATTTAGGACCTTACATGCATCATCTACTGGATGCAAAACAGAAAGAAATTTATGGTTTGGATTTTAGAGGTGTTTGTCATGTTGAAGAATACCTACACAAATTCTTATACTTAATTCTGTGAGTCTTTTCAAGTGATTAGTACTTCACCAATATGACTAAGTGCTTCGTGTTCTGCCCTAAAGTTATTTAAAGCATCTTAAAATTCTATTCTTTATCTTTTCAATATAATCTATAAGTATTTTTTTTGCTGTCCCATGGTGCTCTTTATAAAAAGATCATAATACAAATTCTCATTGGCTAAATAGATACCAATCTGAAGGGCTTAGCAATTCTGTCTAAATTCCAAAGCATTGTGCAAAGGATTTGCAGAGGCTCTAGGGAAAGCCTCTTATCTTGCTCCACTATTGTCAAATGTCAAATTTGCACGATAAAAATTGTAAGCAAAGAAAAAATAAAAGCCCCTTTGGTCTCAATGTAAAAGCAACACTGGTGGAAAAACAGCATAGGAAAAAAATGAATTCATGCAAAAAAAGAGGACGGGAAAAAAGTGCTAAGGAAAGAGATTTCATATACATCAAGGCATAAATCTAAGAAGCTGATGGAATTAATATAGCAACAACTATCTTACAATGGCATCACATGCCACAAAGGAAATAAATCATTAACTGCTTTCATCTGTTGTTCAATGAGGAAAAATTCACTTGTGGAACTGTTTCTAATCAGACAACCTCTAACAAAACCTTTCCTCGTCTTTCACCACTTTGCTCTAAAAGATTGACCTATTTTGCATTCTGAAACTGATACTGGACAGATATTATTTTCAATCCTGACTGGCAATGGACCATGTTGAAAATTATTTGGGATCAAAGGCCGACTAATTAAAGTAAAATGATTTAGAAATCATCATGATAGTCTATAAGTGACTCCAAGAAAAGTGGAAACCAGTCGTAAAACAGAAGAAATAAAGAAAATTAGGATGAGTAATGGAGACAACACATAATCTATGTTATCAATGTGCTGTATCCCTTGTTTCCCTCTTTGTTGCTTTTACCTTTCAGGATTCAGGATATTGATATGCTGAGGATGAGTTGGAATTGGAAATAGTTTATATCAGTTATAATTTTTGGATGCTATAGTAAGGGTAGATATAGTTCTTGTTTTTCCCCAACCCCTGCCACTCTCCTGCCTCCAGTCTCTTCCATGTGTGATATCAGGAGTTCATTAAATGAATGGAAAACAAGTATTTAGTGGTTTTTGTTTTCTGTTCTTTTATTTCGCTCAGTGATAATATGTAAAATTGAGGGACAGATAGATATTTATTTCTGGATGGAGTTTCATCCAAGAAGAGGGTTCACAGCCCTTGCACTTAAAGTTGTATGACATTATTACACACATAGAACAGCACAGCTGGAAGGAAACAAGGAGGAGGGAAAGATTTAGAAACAGTGTCATAAGAGGCTGACAATTCTGAGTTATACTTCTTCAGACAACCAAATGTAGCATGTCTTCAAAATGTATCCAAATTAATATTTGGAAAAGTTAGCTGGGCCAAATATAAAGGAGGGATAGGGGGAGAATGAATCAAGCAAGGTGCTTGCATTTGGGCTCCAGATCTGTATCTAAAACTGAACCGGGATCCAGAAGTATATAACCAGACAAAGGAACTTGGAAGATCTGTTGTGATGAATACCTAGCCATAGATGACATTATCTGAGGAGCAGGAAAAGTGAGTCCTGCAGATATGATGAGGAAATAAACACAGGTGGTTTTACAGAGTAGCAAGGCTGTGGCAGGTTGTGTGAAGGAAAATGAGAAGGCACATTTGAGCAAAATGACCAACTAAAGCTGAGGCTGCTGCAATTGCCAGAATGCACAAGGAGCAGAAGTGATGGGAAAGACAGTTTGAAAGACCAGAACAAATTAAAAGGAAACCAAGATCTTCCCACTGGAGTACTACTTCTATTTAAATTTTCATGCTAATTTCAGTAAGGCTTGCATTGTGTTACTGTATATTTTTAAACAATAACTATATCCTGCTGAAGAGACGGCTGCAGTTCAGTAATGCATGAAGATGTTCCTGGGTATTGTTTGTAGTTTGAATGATCCATATAGTGTGCTAAGAAAGTGCATTGAAATACATTTCAATGACAAGTGGTAGACAAAAGAGTAACCTCTGTAATGCAATTAGAGCTTCTTCCAGGTTAAATGTGGTCTTTGAAGACAAACCCTGATTTTGTTGGTTTTATTCAGATTATTAGTGCTTGGTGCATTATTTAATAATGCTTCTGATGGAATAGCAAAGGTATTCATGCATAATTTTACTGAAAAGTAAATTTGATATTTATCAGATTGCTTTGTGAGACAGTGAGGAAGGAAAGTTGATGACTTTTCAACAGTATTTATGTCTAAAAATATTACATGCAGATGTGAAGACCACCTGTGACCAAATATTTTAAATGCGACTCATCCCATTTTTAGGACAGGCTCCTACCATTTCACTGACATCTCGAGTAAAATTGTGACAGGTGGCCATGTAATTCCAAAAACCAGTGGTAGTTCTGAGCCCCGATAATACAGAGTTCATGTCATTTTTTTCTCACAGATTTTCCCTTTACACAAATGGTGTAATTTTACCCCTCAAAGTTTTACCTTTGAAAGCTATTTTTATTTTCTACAAGAGCACCTTGAGGCAATAACAGCAGGGGGGCAATCCTTTATTTCATGTTGTCAAAACCAATATGCTGCGAGTTATTCACATCACTTTCTGAAGTACCAGTCAACGGCTTTGTGTTTGGAATAGTGCAAATCACTAACAGACTCAGAAAAAGCAGTTTCTGAACTGGTAGCACCAGAGTGGGTGTTAGTATGGAAAGAAAAGAAATAGAAAAAAGTATTAAAAGGCTTTTTTTTTGTTGTTGTTGTTGCTGCTGTTGAAAGTTTTCTAACGAAAGGAGATGAATCAGGAATTTTGTAATAACATGTGCCTGACCACTTAGCCCTAGCAGCAGATTGGAATGACGCTTACTCAGCACAGGCTTTGGACCTTTCAGACCTTATGTATCATTTTTCATCTACTGAGCTTCTCACAGCTGTGCAAAATAAAAATGGGAATAAAAAAACCCAATTCTTTTTAACAATTTGTGTCCAAATAGAATGCACATATTCACCCATTAAACTTTTAGAAAAAAATGTAGCAGATACCCTCTTTGCCCCAAAAATATTTGTCTTCAGAGTCATCAGTTTTAGAGAGTGATGGACTTTGTCCATTTTTTTTTAAAGGAGTTCAGTTGAAAGTATAGACAAGAGAAAGAGCAAACATTACATAATGAACCTGTGAAGGCAATAGCTGCCAAATTTTTCCACTGCAGAGTGGAAGGCTGCTGAAACCTGAAATTTCTGTTATATTCGATGCAGAGAAGCAACTCTTCAGGTGTTCTGACAATGCAGTGACCTCAAGACAACATTTCTGGAACTGTTACAGCAAAGTCTTGTAACCATAATAAATGTGTTCAATTTTTATTTTTCTTTAAGGGCTGAAAAAACCCTCACCTTGCTTTACTAAAGGGAAATACTGAGAAGTGCTGAAAAACCTCTTCCAACTGCCTGTTTGCTGAGAAATGTAACCTTCCTAAATCCTACCTTCAGGTTGAAGCTGACAGGAAGATCTGCAGAAAATTTACCATTTTATCTAGGGAGCTGCAGCAGTTCAGTGGAATATAATAGTTTTCTATATGAATTTACAGCACACCAGTTGTCAGAGATAGATAGCTTGGTAGAAGTCCAGCAAGCTCAATTATTCAGTGTGTCTGAAGTACCAGAGGACGACAAGAAAGACAAGCACAGATGTTGCTCTTTAAGTGACGTATGCTGACATGGTTTGCTTTCTTACTTAGACTGTTGAATCAGGGAGGTGACTTCCAGGTCTCAGTAGCTGGGATTTTAGAGGGTGGGTTAACAGAGGAGTTCACATCTCTCAGTTACAGACCGTTAGCCTGAGGTTGAAAGATTTTCCTTGGTCATACCAGCAATAAATGGATACTTATTTGCAAAAGGAGTACTAAAAAGAGACCTCCATTAGACGAATAGTATTTTTTTTTTTCTATTCTGTGTTACAGAAATGGATGGGACTACTGTGATACTCTCTGGATAAAGTATTTGGGAAGCAGTGAAATGCTGATCCCCTACAAGCTTTCTTTGCAGCTTAAACCCTGTTTGGGTAAAGGTCTCCTTGGTTTAGTTATAAGCAGTAAAGGCCTGTTTTTGTGAAGCAGTCAGTAGGATTTGGTTCTTCCTCTGCTATTGGGAGACTCAGAACAATTCAGATTTAATATTTTTTGTGTTTACTGTGATACATAAAAATGAGGATTTTTTTTTTCATAGCAGTAAAACAAAGGAAGATTAGAAGGAACTATAGAAACACAAGAAGCCACTTTTGTATGAAATAACAGAAGCCTTGCTGCATAGATCTTAAGCTGCCTTTATTTCTTTGTGTTTCTCGACTGATAAAAAAAAGTAAAAATCTTCTCTGGTCATACTTTTCTCAGGAAGTGCTGGAATACTCTAAGCTGAAACCTTTTTTGGCAGTACATTCAGAAATCATATTTTGATAATGATTTACTGATGGTTGGTCAAAATAGCCATTCTAGACTTTTATCAAATTAGCCCTTCTCTTCTAGTTAATTTGGTATTCAATAAGATTAAAATACATTCTGAGCTTAAATACTTATATTGAAAGAAATAGACTTTCATATGACATATAAAGGGGTAAAACAGACATGTAGTATGAAAACATCCCAAATTGCCCAAAGAATTCAGTTTGAGTTAGTCAGAAAATTGAAGGTAATTATTTTCTTTCTAGGAAAGAATTCATATTTCAGAAAAATAATCAACTCTTTATAGACAACGGTCTCACTCGTCAAATGAAATGTTGAAATTAGGTTGTGCCACATTCAGGAAAAGTTGTAACAGCGTACCCCTATTGCTGTGGCTTTAATAAAATTCAGACACACTGGCAGCAACTGAATCAATCATCGTTTTTCAGGAAGACACAGCCACTGCATTTCAAACCTGTCAGAGACAATGTTGCTTAAGCACATGGTTATCTTCTTTCTTGCTAGAGATCTGTGTTACGTCCTCATTTATTTTTTGATTATGATTTTTAATATATCCTTGGGGGAAAAAAACCCCAGTAGTTAAACATAAGTTTTTCTCTTTATGTGAGTGTAGTTCTCACTCAATATACATTATTTCTTTGTCATTAACGTTAAAGGATAAGGGTGAGCCAGGCTGAAGAAATGGAATTACAGAAGATGAGATCACCAGGTTAGAGAGGTATCATTTGAAGTTATTATACCTGAAGGTGCTGTGGTAATGGCAGTAACAAGGAAGATTTGTTTGGGTAAAAATTCTGATATCATCTGTACATGGTGATGCCTTGACATTTGGTACTTTTATAATTGGCCTGGAGAGTAAATGTGACTATCAGAAGCAAATCCACAGCTTGCAGGTTGAATTGCAGTTTTTATTTTACTTCCAATTTTTTATTTAGCTTACTAGAATTAAGAATGATTCTTCAAGAAATCTTCAAGAACAATTTAGTGAAGAAACAAATAAATATGGATAAACGTATTTCCATCAACTAAGGCAGATGGAAAACTACACCCATTTTACAGTTGCATAAATGAAAAACTGAGGCCAACTCACTTGAGCTTTGTTCTGAAGTGGTGACATTCCTAATTTCAAGCATTTCTGAGCTTTTTGTTTCAGGAAACCACAAAGCATTTGCTAGCTTCGAAATGAAAACCTGTGGGGACTTGCTTGTGCAGTGATTAATTTCAGGGTAAGTATAGGTCTGTATATTGCCTACAGATACAATGTGTGCTTCTAAATATCTTAGGAATGCTAAAATCCATATAGTTTCAATAAGGTCATCTGCCATGCAGTGATTCAATGCCAAAGTGTTCCATCTTTTATTGTAACAGGTAACTGCATTGTTCTTCATAAATTAGAGTCCTTGCTTATAATAACTGATTGTGATAATACAGTGAACTAACCCTAGTCACTGTTCTATTTAACTATTTTATTTGAATGTCAGGTGTGTAGGTAAGTCATGTAGTTAAGTGGAAGTTTGATAACCTAATGGAATATCTTTGACATCAGAGATCAGATAAAGTCTTTTATGTGTCATTGGCTCTGAGAATCTGCCTGGGCAGATGGCATTGGTTTTGTAAGTCAGACATACATCGTCTGGAGAATTTCAGAGAAATATGGGCATTATTTTCAAACTCCAGTAAAGGAGAAAGGTGTCACTTCACTGACAGCCCCAGAGAATATTTTCCTGTTATTGCATGCTTGACAGATGCCATGAACAGATTGATGTGCAGAGAAAGGAAAGGTACAAGGAAACCGTACATTAAAACTCATTAACTTGAGATAGGAAAACTCTATTGGGAGCAACTCTAGAGCATTTTTTGATGTACAGTGTATGTTTAACATTCTAAATATATGTGCTATTTAATGTGTTGGGACTGCATTTACATATTTGGTGTAAATATGAATGAAAATGAAAACAGTGACAAGATAAACACAAGAGAAAATGCATCAGTAAAATGAATCATTAAGAATCTGAAAGGAAATACATGAGACATTTTTCACACTCCTAATTTTAGATCTACCAGAAGCTATAGGTCTGGTATTTGCAGTGGATCACTTGAATTTCAGTATTAATTTTCTCAGAAGAAAACATTCAATTTTTTGGTAACATAACTCTTATAAAAAAAATCATATCTGCTTCTTAGTGCAGCCAAACTCTTATGTATAGCTGTAACTTTTACCACTGAAAAAAGGAATGTGGTATCTTATTGAGTTACCTGGTCCTGTGTTGTTTCCTTATCCCATTGACTCCCTCTCACAGATGGGGCAAATTCCTGTATTAAAACTTATGATTAACTTGATTTTTTTTAGTTAGGTGTAAGATGAGCACTGTGAAACAAATAAAGCACTGGATGATGAACATAGAAACATTGCATTTTTAGCGTGGAATTAAAGTTGCAATATTGCATATACATAACTATAATGACTTCATTATAATAATCACTATTCCTGACCATTGAATGGGCATAAATTTGAAAAGTTATTTTTAGAGGATCGTGTATTTAGAAAAATCACAGATTTACAGGGGAAGGAAGATGTAGGTGCATGTGAATAACACAGACATATTTAATTTTGTTAGTTCTTCATTTGAGCACTCAACTTTTCAACCTTAATATTCTTTAAGGTAGATCTCATTGGGAATTTAATTTATGTAATTCCTGTTTTGACGTAAACAAATTTGATGTTAATTTTGTAGATGAAAACAGACTTTAAAAATGAAACAGCATAGCTGAAAGAAACATTTGTAAGAAATTCTGTTCTCATTGCAAATACAGTGTTTAGTGAACTAAAATTGGAAAATACAAATAAACAATGACATGCTCTTAGTGTAGGAATATCTGCTTATTCTATATCTTCATATTAAGTTTGAAAAGCTTAGTGTAGGAATATCTGCTTATTCTATATCTTCATATTAAGTTTGAAAAGGCTTCTATTAGATGGGTAGAACTTAATTGTTTTATTAGAGATGTGTAGGTACTAAATAATTGAAACAGTCATGCATAATTTAAATAATCACTTCCAGTAGATGTCTAGTCTGATAAATACCTGACAGAAATGCAGACTGAATATGTTTTCCTGATATAAGAATTTTTTAAATTTTGAATTCATGGACTGTTGTGTTAATATACATAAAAATGTAACTGTAACAGCAGGTTACAGTTGATGACTCGGACTCTGATGCTACCTGATGTACAATGACCCATTTCTTACTTCAACTTGAAGGCAGCATAATGGAATTCAAAACTGTAACTATTGTGCAATTATAAAGATGAAAAGAAAATATCTTGAAATGCAGTAGCCAATTAATATTTATTTTCCTTGTAATAAATGCAAATGCCTGAAGGAGATACCATGAATGTTTGTGCTACTGAAGTTTACCAAGAGCTACTTTCTGTTTCTGAATAAAATCATGCATGGCCATCAAATAACAGTGTTTGAATAACTTCTTGGAGTTTGTTGAGCAACACTGGCAGTATCTGTTACATGTGGTTTGCTTTCTCTCTCATGCACATATCCTCTCCCCAAGAGGAGTAATTGAACAGGCAGGATAAAAAATGTGTTTGTTAAGACATACTGTTCTATCTTAAATGAAGTCACTATATTTATAATAGAAAAGGCAAGATCCTACATTTCAAATAGTATATTATTGGGTTTAAAGGGGCCCCAGTTCCTGTGGCAGGTCACAGTCTCAAACTGCCACCCTTCCCTCAGAAAGTTGCTTCTCCCATGAGGTAAATCTTTACCCCATGATGAAGGTTTTTCTGTGCCTAGGGATTAGAACTGCAGACTTTCAGCTACACATAACAGACAGCTTTAGATTATCATAGAGAAAAGGATTCCATATTGTTTATGGTTGAAAAAACGCTTAAAAAGAAACACCTATATCTTCTGGTAGTTCTGCATCTCTACCACCTAATGATGGACCTTCTCCAGTCTTATCAGTCTGCAAGGTTCTTTTTCCTGCTGGCATGCCTTTAATCACCATTCCTACCCTCTGTTCACCTTGGTCTTAGTGTCTCAGACTAAGAAATACCTTTTCCTTTTTCCCATATAAAGAAAATGTTAGAAAAATAAGGTTCATTGGTTTTGAAGGGTATGTTTAGTCCTGAATGGAGAGAGCGAGGCAGAGGAGAGAAAGAAAAGAATGATGAGGAAGGAGTTTCTTTCATAACTGAATACCCTAATAGAATTTTGTGAAATTGCCTGTGGCGAAATTTCAAGATATAGAGCAGAATTGACTAGGGGCAGTACTATAGGGCTAGGCAGTGAAAAGTTTAGGAAATATGAGGATTTGCATTTCCTTGGTGCATTGTTGATAGGGACATCTAGTTATTGTGTACGTGATCATGAGAAAAAGAAACCACTGAAGGCTCAAAGGCCGTTCAAAAATTCTATCATGGCTTTGCAGATCTAGTATCCTAAACAGAATTGGAAGCATTAGCTAAATTTGGATTGCTTAAATGACAAAGGCAAGGGTCCAGTGACTTTTGAAACTTCTTCATCCCTCCATTTTTGAAACTGATAAAGTAAATATGAACCAGGGGTGCTGAACCACTCCATTTTCCATATTTCTTGTCTCCTAGATGAGTAAATACTAAAATTTTCTAGGAAACTTTGAGAACTACATTAGGTTTTGGGTAAAGTTTTTGTCAGGAAACTCAGAGAAGACAACAAATTTGTAGCAAGTCAGTCTCCTATAATATTGCTGGACTGAGTGGGAAGTAGTTGTTTAGCAATTGAAATTTAGGAGGTTCTTAAGGTCTCTGTACAAAGTATTTATTTTTTTTAAAAGCACAATTACAGCTGTATTTAATGAGGTAGCAGAACTGTAAAGCTGTCAGGAAATGCTGTGGCAACAACATTTCTTGAAGGAGGATATTAAATAGTAATGATGTCAAACATCTGAAAGAGTGAGTAGACCTTGCAAGCATAGTTTTCTAGTCATAGGAAATTAAAAAGGAGTTTGGAATATTGCCAGTTGACTGACTATAGAGGAAAAAAAAAAGACCCATAATAAGCAACAGTTGTAGTTACAATATTTGCTGAAACCAACACACATTAAATAATAATGAAAGCAGCCATTTAAAAATGCTGGCAGCTTATATGGAACAGCTGAGCTGAAGAATCTGTGAAAAGGATAAAAAAACCCCAAACTGGTATATAGCCAATGTGCTGTCAAAGAATAAAAAGCTCCATTGGAGATTAAATAGTGAGATAACTTCAGACAAGTATTTATAAAACAAATAGTTTGAAAGAAAAAAGAGTTAATTCTTAGACTGTATAAGTGAAAAATCTTCATGATTAAAGTGATATCTTCAAAGAAAAACTTACTAAGTAGAATACTAATGCTTTTATTTGCTTGCAATTTTTTAATTAGGAAAAAGTGTGAGCAAGGTTGACATTTTTTAACACATTGAAATACAGCATGAATATGGTTTTGTACAACAATCTTACATGAAAATACTTTTTAAAGTTATAGAAGACTTTAAATTTCCATCTAGCCAAGAAGACCTTGTTATTGCTACAACAAAGAACTTAAGCCTAATAAAGAGTGATATTGGGACCTTATGTTTTCTTGAAAGAATTAAAACAGAACTCCAAGAAACAGCACAGCTGAGGATATTTTAAAAGACAAGCAATTCAGGTGTTGAATAGGTGCTATGTTTTTTTTTTTCTATACATATTTAGCAAATATTGGACTATCGTAGCCATTGGGGGGGGGAAAGGTCTCATTTTCAGTGTTAAAAAAGGCCAGATAAATCTATTAAATTCACTGGGATTTGACTGACAACAATACAACTTGAGATCATTATTAAGCCTTATGATTTCATGCACAATATATACTTATATTAAAGAAAATATACTCATGGTTAAGAACCGTTAAAATGGAAATGAGGTTTTTAAATGACCAGTTTGAAACTGAAATGCAAGACTTAGATCCTCTTAACCCCTGCTCTGCTGTTGTACAAAAATGGAAGTGGCTAAATTTAGACAGTGCTCTGAAAGCAATTGACTTTTCCCCAGTAGCTTCATGTCCTGTTCTGGACATATCTCCTTCCTGGTCTATTCCTCAGTCTCACAATTCAGCCCATTGGCACTTGCACACTCACTGCCTGTGCTAAACATTTGTAGAGAGCTGAGGAACATTTCTAACCATGGGAGAAACCTTGCTTCCACTAAGACTTCTGTCAGTGGTATTACTTGCGTGCCCCTATTTGTAGATAATTTAAAAAATTTTGATTACAGAGAGCATAAACAAAAAAGGTGTTGCAGCACTCCTATAACCACACCAGGGATATTTTCAGGCAGGCCTCCACAACAGCAACATCAACTGCTTCATCATTAGGCTCTACCTCATCTCTTAAAAAACAATCTTTTATATCACACAGACACGCTCCTCCCCACACCATGATCGGTTAGCTTAGCTGCCCCACTTAGAGACACAGCTGAAACTCATTCGGTTAGAGGCCACACAGCTGAAACCCATCTATGCTATGTTTTCCCACAAATGGGGTCACTCAGCTAACAAGATTCTTAGATTCCAAGCTCAGGTCTGGCAGAAACTTGCCTGCATATTAGTAGGTATTTGTGTAAACAAACATATACATACACAAACTCCCCTGTGATCTGAATTCTGTAGGAAGATCCCAAAGGGAGATAATGCAGACAATCTGAATAGGTAGAGCACATGGTTTGAGATACTCTGCATTACATAGCCTAGAAGATCAGTCCAAGGTCACCTAAGATGACTAATGGGATGTTCTCAGTATTGCTTGAACCTCTGCAGGAAATCAAAGACAATATCCTTTAAATGCTTATCTATGATGAAAACTTTTCTGTACATCTTTCTTTCTCCATTATAATATGATACATAAAACAAAGAACATGAAAAATATTTCCATCTTCACATCCTCTGCTAGAAGCCAAACTGTCTCTGAAAACCTTAAAATTACTCACAAAAACTTCTGAAGGTTATGACAGACCTCCTGCTTCTTTGTTCTTGGTGGTGGTAAAAGCTGGATCCATGCCCAGTTCAGGGAACATAGTGTAAATAGCGTTGCTGCAGATTGCTACTGGATTGTTCAAAACATCAGATGGCGAGAATATGTTATTATCAACAAGCTGTTTACTGGCCAATCAATTACAAACTCTGATGGAGCACCAGGCATTTTATTGTAGGCTAGCCAAATGGATGGAGAAAACATATGTCAATCTCTCTGTTACTTTAAGGGGCAAACTCTGCTCTTTTGCATCAGTGTGCTCTAAAGCCTCCCACAATGGAACCACAATGATGCTGATAGAGAAGGGTAGGATCTAAGGCAGTGCTGTGGGAATCACTAGGATAATGCAGTTCTCAGATATTTGGGCAACTTTATGTCAGCATACATTTGCATGATAAGAGTACAGCTGAGGCATCTGTGAGTAGTCCTCCCCTCAAAAGGATTTCGAATGCATGAGTTTGTCCGTCTGTGTGCAATATACAAACAGTCACGAATTGTTGAATGGCTCTTATATTTGTGTTAGTTCTTACATGAAGTGAAGTTTTGAGTCTTTTATTTGCCTTCCACTTATGTTTATTTTCTCTAAATACATAAAATAAATCCATTATCTTCAATCCCTAGCAGGAAAATGCTATCCAGAATCAGATACTTCATGAGAAAATTTTTGATGTTAGATAGGGAACAATATACCTGTTTAATCACAGCACCTTAATCAATAAAATATCATTGAAAGGAGATTTTTTTTTTCATCCCTGCTGCTGGGAATTTCCTTCTATAGTTTTCCAGAGAAGTTTTGGTCCCAATGGGAAGCAGGATTTAGAGAAGAGAACAGAGTTCATTATGATAATGAGAAAAGGCAACTTCTTTTGAAAAAATCTATGGTTATATTGGTGGTAAGCAGTTCAAAGGATACTTGGACAATGACTAGAAGGAACTGTTCTCATAAATGTGCAGTCATTCGACATGACTGCTTGTGTCACAGTTTGTCTGGACTTGCTGGCAGTATCAGCACTGGAGGTTCTCACCTGCTAGAATTAAGTCAGAAGTGACCCAAACTTTTATTCTGAGCTGGAAAAGAGGAGACAAAGCTCTGCCCTTGAGAACCTATTAAATATTATATGAGACCTCTTGGGATTAAAATTTAATTTTTTTTTTAAATTTCAAAGTGCTCAGTCTTCAAAAACATACACTGAAAAAAACTACATTAAGGGGCTAAGCAGATGAAGAGGTCTTTCTTTCTACCTCCTCTTGGCTCCACAACCAGTAATATGCTAATGTTAACAGAAAAGCATTAAAGGGAATGAATAAAAACAATTGAGGAGTATATGATACCTATATTCCAAAACTAGCTGGTTTAAAGTCTTAGAAAAGTTAAATAACTTCTTCTTGATTGCTCTTTTTGGGTATTTTTTGCCACCGTCTGTAAAAGTGAGCAGTAAGTCACTCTGCAAGTTGTTCTTGAAAATATTAGCAAAAGAAAGAAGAACCTGTTCTGCAATGAACTTGTCACCGTAAGAAACTGGGAACCAGGGTTTATCTATGTTTAAAAGAAAGAAAGGCTAGCTCCTGTGGAGATGATGAATTCTGGAAAAAAAAAATTAAAAAATAAAAGTATGCTTGCTTTCCACTGGAACATATGGATGGATGTGTCCTGCAATGAAAAAATCAAATCCTTTTTCAAAAACTCACTACTTACTTTTAATTATTTTTTTATGCTTTTTAATTTGAGCAAGAAGCAGCTATGATGCTAAGAGTTTCTTCTTTTTTTAATCATTCAAAGTTGCCTACAATGAGGCTGTATCTCTCCAGCACAGTTCTACTGGCTTTAACAGACCAGTGCCAGTGAGATCAAAAAGGCTGGGCCCAGGCAATAGAAAAATCACTGCTACTTAAAGTACATATCACCCATGCATAAATTTAAACTATATATTTAACCTCAATGAAATATCTTTCTTCAGAACAAAACTGATTACGTTTACTCAAGTACATCTTGAGAAGGTGGTAGGATATGAAAATTGTCAAGCTTCAAAATGCAATTTTCTCAAAAAGGAGAAGGAAAAATAAATTTTAGCCACGGCTGTTTTAAATAAATACAATAAAATACATAATTCAAGTAGATCTGGTTATGCTTACGAACAAATGTCTATTAACACATGCAAGCTATACACTGTGATTTGTCAAAGAGGTGTTTTTTTCAAAGGAATTTTTCCCAAAGGAATTGTTGTAGGGATGGATGTATGTGTGTTGGGATTTCAAAGCTTTATATAGTATATACAGAAATATATACAATATATACATGGGATAATATAAAATGTGGGAAGGATGGAAAGCAAAACTGGATTTTGGAAGCCAGCTTTGTGGAACTGTTCACTGTTCTGAAAGATCTCAGCCAGATCATCAGAGGCTGAATGCTTGATGCAAAAGATTTAGTGTGACCGTGCAGGCTGCCTCTTTCTGAATGGTTACATTTTCACTGGCATCAACATCTTCAGATGAATTGGAACCCATAAAATCATTCAAGGGTGAAGGATGGAAAAGAAGGGAGGTGATGAAGGTTAGTGGAGCAGGTTATTAAACAAGTGGTAACAGGACTCTGAAAGGATGGGAAGAGAAGGAATGGATAGTAGCATATGCTCTGCTGACAGCCTCAGAGCCACAGAGGTGTTTAGAATTGGGAAGAGGGAGATAAGTTGTGCAGCTGATGGAAGCTGAGGAAGTGGCATTAGCATTCCCAACCCACCAGTCACTTCAGAAATATGTACAGGGCAACCCTGATGCTAGGGGTTATTATCTCTGCAGTATCTGGTGTTCTGTGAGACTTATTATCAAACAGAGATGGACCAGATTAACATCTCTTCTCCTTCTGCTTCAAAAATTTAAGTAATAATTGATAACTGCTAGACATGCGTGATTTTAAAGGCAGGATGTATATTCTAAATTTCAGTTTATCCCTATCAGTACTATGACTTGGATAAAATTTGAAGCACTGTGCAAAAGACAAGCAATCATGGCCACAAGCAGAAGATATCCCAGACAAAGCAGTAACTTCCAAAATACAAAAGTGTAGAGCAGATGCAGAAGCAAAACTTTGGTTGATAACATTACACAGCTCTACTTTCCCTTTTTCAACAGTTACATGTTAATGCTATTGAGAGGCTTTCAAATTGAAATCAATGGGAGTTTCATTATTCACTTCAATAGGAGTGGGATGAAGTTCTAAATAGTAAATAGAGCAATGAAAATCTAAGAAAACAAGAGGCATGCTAATGTGTGTTTTGTTTAAGAATTCTCAGTTTCATTGGCTCTGTTTAACAAGCAATTGAAAACTACATGCTTGGGGGGTATGAAAACCTGTGCCTTATGGGAATGGAAGACTATACACCTTTCTGCTAATGTTGGAGGGAGACAAAACTTGAGGGAAATAATTTAACCTGCATGCAGAAGGTGTTAGAACAAGTGCCTTCCGAAGCAAAAAAAAAAAAAAGAGAATAAAAATAAAGGTGCATTAAGTGGTGTGTGTTTTACCAGCTTGGGTTTTTTGGAACCATTAAATACAAATCAAATGAATAATTTAATATTTTACACAGTATGAACATCTTGCATCACTGAGTTTTTGGAACAGTATCGCATAGAGAAAATGCAGTGGGTGCTTGCCTTGCTGTTCTGTAATTTTACTTTGTCCTTACTTCAATTATATTTCAAAGCAAATACTCTTCCTAGTTGTGAGGTGAATTTCATTCTGGAGAGCTAATGGTTTGCTTTGTTTTCTGGGTTTTTGTTTTGTTTTTCTCTTTACGAGTTTTTGAGTATGAAATACAGAAAACAGAGTGAATATTTCTAATGAACTTAAACTAAATGTAGACCCTTTCTCTGTTTATTTTTCCATTCAGGTTCATTGGTGCATAGACACTCTTTTACTTCATGCTGGTACAGTATATGAAACACTTAGCAGTAAAGGTGTGTTTACAGATGTTTTGTCTGGTAACAGCCACCCCAGATCTCTCATTTCTCACATCCTATACACTCTTTCTACTCCTTCTCTTCCCATTTGCACAATATCCACATTCACAGTTTCATTTCCTCTTCCTTTTGTCCTTGATATATTGTTTTGCAAAGTCAAGAGTTTTGCAACAGTCAAGGGTTTTGCAAATAAAAGCTCAGTCACTTTTTCTTATTTTTATAAATGTCTGTCAGAGGATCCAAATGAAATGTTCTTAAGAGAACTTCATGAAAAATTGTTCCTTTGTGAAGATGTGAAGTCAGTCTCTCCTGGGAGTAGTTGTTCTAATTTTCAAGTTTTCATTCCGTATTTGAGCAGACTGGGATGCACACCAATTCCATCCAAATCTTGATTACTTGTGGAAGAAAACCAAGTATTATGGGCTGCAAGAGAGGTACATAATTGTCTAACCAGGAGCTTCAGACCTAGATGGACCAGTAGGAGAGATTTCTTGAAGGGGCCACTGACTCACTAGTGTGAATGAGAAACAAGCAAAACCAAAGACATATTAGCTTATAAGACTGAATCAGTGGTCAGTTCAACCAACCTCCAATAACAGTGTAAAGCTCAAACATTGTAAAAAATCCATTGTATTAAAAGTTGCATTTCAATTAAATAAATGTTGCTTCAAAATGTTTTTTGAACCAGAAATGAAAATATTATTCTTCAGAAAACATAGAACATTAAGAGAAAATTACTTACATATCAACTAAACTTTTAGAAATTATAAAAAATTGAATGTTTTGATTGACCCAAAACAATATTTTTCTTCAAATTTTAATTTTCACAGAGGTTTCTGAATGATGATTCTTCGTTCACAATATCAGATTAAAAAATATCTCCATGTCTTTACAATCCTTGTGGATAGAAATTACTATTTTCATCTCAGTTATGCCATCAGACCTATAAAAGCTTTTATTTTGCACATATATGAGCATGCGTTCCAGTGGCAAGGTTAAGTCTATTAACCTATTGTTGAGATTGTTTGAGTCAAGAACAAAACAAGAAACTCTGCAGCAGATATTACTGTTTTAAAGGTCTCTAAATGGTTTCTATCTAAAAGCACATCTGCTTATCTGCACAGTTTATTGACAATAAATCATTGCACTTAAAAAATTCTGTATTTTGGTAATCTCTGTATTATTTTCTTTCTGCCTGCAAAATGGTGGAATCTTTGCACTAAGAGTTTAAGCTGGATCTTATTGTGAAGCTGGGAGAAATACTTTCACCTGGAGAAAATTAACATTATTCTTATTGCTCTTCTAAGCTTCTGAGTACTACTGTTTTAATCATTGAGACTTTTAAGTCAGTAACATGACTGGCACCAGGAAAAAATTTCCTACCCTGTGTTCTTGTCCAATTTTACATTGAAACTCTCTTCTAGTCAGAAACAATGGTTTTGCAGAGCTCGATTTTTGGTTCCTGTAAGAGATTAGTGTAAACTCTATCAGCTGTAAGCACTGAGGTAGCGTGGTGCTGAAAGTCAGCCCTCCAGATCAAAACAGCAGAGCAATCAGGTTTGTGTTTGCATCTTGTATTAAACGCATGTTTTCTCCCTGGCCAAGGCTCTCACCTCCTTCAGTTGTGTCTGCAGCCTGGTGTTTTTCCTCTCACCTCGAAGCTGAGTTGTTATGCAACTCACACTAAAGCATAATGTTTTGTCTTTTCTTTGCCTGTGCAGAGTGTAGGCTCGGTGGTTCAGCCGTGCTATAAACTGCTGTTCATTTGAACATCAGCACCTCATGCCAATGGCACCCTCAGTGGACAGCACTCATGGTAGCTCTCATCACCCTTCTGGGACCTGAGCTTCACTATGGCCTGACTCAATGAACTTGCCAAGTGAAAGGCCTGGAATACAGTGGACTTAATGAATACTAAATGAGCAGGCAAGGGATGATCCAGACTTTTGAAATATCTTGATACAGCCAAAATGAAGGCAGGTGTAGAAAGGAATGAAAGCACTCAGCAATGTGTTCAGAGAAAGTCACTGGGCAGGAAAGTACAGCACAGAGAGTGAATTCATGTGTAATTGCACTGGCAAAGATGACAGAGGAGTGAGCATGTGGCTGCAGCTTTCCTGAACCTGTTCATACTCTGAGACCCTGCTGTAGTTGCTGCTGGCAGGAAGGAGGGAGGGGACTGCAGCAGCAGAAACAGACAACATGGGGTAGGATGCATTTCAACCATATTTTTTTCACAAAGGCAGTAGTTTACTTTTCAGCTATCTGTGCAGCTAGTTACAGTGGCAAGTGCCAATCCATTGTCAACAGAGGTAACAAGATGAATTACTCTGGGACTCAAAGTATCTGAAATAATAAAAGCTCTAAATAGTCTGCTACCAAAATGCATTAAATCTTCTAAAGTGAGTTTAGCATTTATTGTTCAGCAGGTTATGATAAGGGTCTACATGGGATGTTTTGAAAGAATTCAATCAGTTTGTGTTGTGAGTTAACACTATTTGCATCGTAATGAAACATTATTTTCAACAAAGTGTTGAAGGAAAACAAACTAATTAGTTTTTTGAACAGCACCTGACATTCATAGGGCCCAGTGGTGATGTTGGCTAAATGCCTGCATGACTGATGCCCCTTTCTTAGAGCTGGCCAGCATTTTTCTGTCTATGAGTTTATGAGAAAAACAAGCAAAAATCTCCCCAATCCCACTACAGCTTCTTAAAATGATACTTAACTAATTTGATGAAATTTGCCATGCACCCCAGTCCTTCCTATCTCTGCATCTCTTTTGCTGCCTTCTCTTTCTTTGATATATAAAATGTTGTTTCATTTTTTGCTGTTACAGACCTACATTACTTTTCTTCCTCTATTATTTTGTGTTCCATATAAAAATGATGACTCCTACCTCCTCATATCCCCCTATGATCCTCCATACACTATTCTCTGTACTCCAGGAATCACCATGGCAGCAGAGTAGCTGCCAATAAGCTGCTCTCTCCTTTTTCCATGCAAGTGACCTCCAAATTGCTGACCAGTGAGAGAAAATAAGTTACAACAAAAAATGGGCTGGCACAGGTTAGCTCCCTGCTGAGGTTTCTGGGAGCAGCACAATTGTACTTAGCCCTTTTCTTAGGGTAGAAAGGCAGGTGTCAACCTGCTCCACAACGGATAGAGAAGCAGAATAAATAAAGCCAAAATATTTTTTCAACCACCATAACCTAAACAACAACAACAACAACAACAACAACAACAACAACAACAACAACAACAACAAAAAGAAGAAAAGAGAAGATATTTCATCTTCTGATCAAATTTTGCTCAGATTTGATCACACACTGTTTCTAACAGGTTTTTCCATTCTTTACCTCCTCCACATGTGTTTGTTCAAAAGCTTTTTGTTCATGAAAGCTCTCACAAACACAGATGTATTTTTTCTGAGGGAAATGGTCATGCTGGATTTGGCTGCCCTGTAAGTTTTTTACTATCTTTCCTCTGTATATGCTTCTACCTTTTGCAAGGAGTCTATAGCTATGAACATGATAACTAATGAAGAAATTGTGATAACTGTATTAAGTTAGCCATGGTGGAAGGCCTCATCTGAAAAGCATCTTTTGCACATGCAAAGTTTGTTTTACATCTTCATGATTCCCTGCTTCATAGCTGGTATCTGAGCATGGAAGAAAGACATTAAAAAGCACTATAAAAACGTAGAGCTGTCCACTGGCAGACCTGACCAAGGGCAGATCTGCTGCTGCCACCTGACTCCACGTAGTCAAAGACGTTTCCACCTAGCGGCCCTTCCCAGAAGGTTTTGCCATTGCTACAAAGATATTTGAACACAATGGTGCATGAAATAACTGCAAAGGAAAAGTAAATCTACTATAGTTACGTGCTAGTTGAAGATACCCATTTTGATTTGATTCAGATGAAAGACTGATTTTTCAGCTCTTAGCTAAGCTATTGAATCCTTTCACAAGACACTGCCCACAGCCAGTTCAGCTACTACTGCTGAGATGATGTCAGGTAACTGGACGATTTTATTTACTGTGCTTACATCTAACCCATTTAACAATTATCAGCTGTCCTGGCTGGAAGGAAGTGATTCCTTCATTATTGTGATTCACTTGGTAGACTAAGATAAAGCAAGAATCCATTTATTCCTACTGGATAGGGAACATACTTGTTTTAAATGTCTTCACAATACACTGATGTAATAATAGTACTTCTAAATTGGTTTCCATTTTAACCTACTCTAAGAATGCTGTAAGCACTCCTCCAGTATAAAGAGCATGGCTGTACTATGGCTGAATTAAACACCAAGCCTGTGGGAGAAGAGTCAGTCCTTGTTGCAGTGCTGCTTCTTGCCGCAAACTGTGGGAATTGCTCCAAAGTCTGGCCACTGCCAAGGTAGTAGGCATAGACATCTGTGGGTGAGTTATTCCAGCAAGTGTGCAGCAGCTCAGCCAGCTGCCAAACAAGCTACCCATAAGTTGTTTGACTTTGGGAGGTGTTAGAAGACTGGTTGGGGAAAGAGAGCTCATAGCACAATGGGGAAGATTGCTTTCTTATTGTCGTACTCACTATTATTACTCTTATTTTAACCCACCTCTCAGCGTGGGAATTGTCTGTTATGTAATTGCTATGGTACTCAGCAGCAACACTATAATGCTTGGTCCATTTTCTGAGATGGAGGTCCCCTCAGTCTTTGAAAACAACTAAGTCTATTTATTTTGCATGAGAGTAATAAGGAATAAATAAGCAGCTGAAAGACATATGGTGTCCTTTCACATCTGTCATGTCCAGGCAGGGTCTAGGACAGCTATGCTATTCCAAAAGCAGGCAAATCCTCTCGATTCTTTTACTCGGTGAACCCTACCATCAAATCCAAGACCTTCAGGCTTTCTTTCAGAGTTAACTGGTCTTCATAATACTGCTAATAAAAGTAGAATAAGGGGTTAAGGTGGTTTGTACAAATAAATACAAATACTTTTAAATTCATTTCTAAATAGCTGATACTGTCATCACAAAGCACACAAAAATTGCCATTTTTTAAATGCTTCATACATAAAACTTGACTTTTAAATTTTATTTTATGTTATTTTAAAAAATTAAACGTGCAAGCTTTTTGCACATATTTATTTGTAGCACTGATAAAGGACTGAGAATTTTACAACTGCTCACAGCTTCTCTCTTTCACTTGAATTTCTGAAAATAATAAGCAGAAAAGTCTCATTGTCCTGACAAGCTCATTCAGGCACGGGTTTCTGGCTGTAATTTGACATTATTAATTGGTGCATTCTGTTCTCACACAGGAAAGGGCTGAAATAGAATTGAAGTACTTTCTGCATCATGAAATAAGTCAGGTGAAAAAACATATGTCTAACCTATGTGTTCTTTTTATTTAGCAAGCTGGTGACTCAGTCTATGCTAGTCAAGACTAAAAGGACTGTATATAATGATCTGTTATTTTTATTCAGGATTTATAAAATCACCAAGACTACATCTCAAAAATAAAGGAAAAATCAGAGGCTTGAATAATTTTGATTTTAAAACGAAATAGAGATTATAAAGCTTATTTTGACTGCACTTAGAAGATAGCATGTTTCACAGCAGGGATTTTGACGCATTCTGTTGAGTTAAATTTCTTCCAAGTTAATGAAAGTGGATGTAGTGCCCTTGCAGGTAGGGTTATTATGTTGCTGTTTAAAATCCCACAGTAGAAAATTTTGGGGGAGTGATCAGGGGCCTGTTAAATATTTTATATGGTGACTTAGGGAGTAGAGCTATCTCAAGAATACAAAGGTACTCCTTAACCTGAGCTGAGATTAGTGCAGAACTAACCAGAAGAGACTTTTTAATCACATGCTTTCAACTTACATATCATATACCACAGGCGCTCGTGAAAACAAGGAATGTGGAGCAGTACTACAAAAATCTTTGTAATGAAATGACTTTTACTCTACCTTAACTGGAAGATTTGTGTGATTTCTCATAAGCTATTGACATAGCAGAAACAATATGGTAACCTGAGCTGTTGAGACACCAGATGTTTCAATGCTGCTTCAAAATCATTAGTGTCATTCCCAAAAGGCATTTGCAGTGTACCTGTGTTGTTACATACTGTGATCCTTGACATGGTCACATGCAGAAGGAGAACATCTCCTTTAAAGACACTTTGTGTTCTGACGTGCATTTAGGAATCTTCATGAAGAGTGCTGCAATTATACGTGGACATAAACTACAGCAGCAGGGTCTGAGATTTACTGATTCTGAAGATAGAAAGGACATTAGCTAAAAGTCTTTCTATTTGCTACAGTCAAAGAAATGGCATCATGCAGCACTACACTTAACTGATCTGTCTCTATAATCTGATATTAGATCAAAATTGAACAATTAGGGGAAAAAAATCACAACAGGCATTTAGACATGCTGAGTGCTGCCATTACTACTTTTAGGTTGGAGACCTTTTTAGCTAAGAGCATGTCTGTGTTTGAGGAAATGTGGAACAGAAGCACTCTATTTACAGAAATGCCACATTTAGTGCTTCCGAATGAAAACCCAGTGCAAGAAATTCACAAAATTTAGTTTACAGAATTTGGTATTTATACTGTATTTCATTGATCAGGTACATTTTGATATAAAGTAGCATTTCTCTCTAGGGAATTACCCATACTAGAAAACCTCTCAGGAGGCCAAAATCACTGAGCAAAGTTACATTATAGTACTGAAGTGTCTTTTTGTAAAGCATTCAAAGATTCAAGGATGGAAAGCTATGTGAAAGAGTATACATTAACTTCATTAGTTTACAGTATGAACACGGTTCTAACAAATTTTCTTCTGCTTATGAAGAGTTCAAGCAGCTTTTAATTGCCAGAGCAATAATTTTAAGACTGAGACGGGCACTCTTGTTTTTTTAAAAATCTATTTCAGGACTGAAAAAAGATACCTTAGTTAAAAATGAATGAATACAGAGGACAGTATAAAGGTGAAATGAATAAGAAAGTTAATATAAAGTGACAATGTGACATGCATAAAGTATTTTTTTTTCAAAGTGCATTTTTTATCAAAATCTGGTGCTACCAAGTATGCTTAAATTATTTCAAGTGAAATAATATTAGGTCATTGAAAAGGGAACCTTGAACCACTTTCTTTAAATTCTGCCCTTAGAAGTACCTACACAGCTCACAAAGACAGAATTGTGGAGCTGTTCTCTGGCAACACAGCAAAATTTCACAGTAAGTCAGGAAGAGAAATCAATGTGTCTAAGTTCAGGAATGAGTTGCAGCAGTGCTGAAGATTCTTTTTACCCTTGTGGTAGAATAAAGATGATGTATTAACCAGGAGTCCTTTCTGGAGGAGGTTTCATTCAAAATGAAAAGAACACCAAGCCCTCTTTTCCTGCAGGTTTCTCCCTCAAGTGTTATCCTCACTAGGATCTTTTTGGTAACCTGATGCAGTTTGTCCTAAATGGCACTTTCTAAAGTCTTTGTCATGATGGGGGCCTTTGTGAAACTGAACAAACACAGTCTAACAGCACAGCTGGAAGGTCCTTATACACCCTAAGTGTATTTGTTATGAAAGATGTGTCTTGGGGTGATTTTGTACTATGTATTTCCCTATCGTCTGCTTATTGCCCAGGAATGGGTCCTGTAACTTTAAGCTAGGTGCAGAAGGGAGGAGTGGGAGTCAGGGGAACTCTCGTGCAGGTTGTGTTTAAACTCTCACTTCTCCAGGTGCTCTGCTATGTGGAGAGAGGGGAGTTAGCATTCTCATCTCTAGCTAGCTTGGCTTGTGTTAGCTACAGAAAAAAAAAAACTTTTTCCTTGGACTGTGATAGCAATCCTCGCTGGCTTGTGCTGCTCCTTCTTGGACTATTTTCAGCTTCTTTCTCATCTGAAATCAGAGGATCTCTGGTGGAAGACATTCGGCAGGACCTGCTGGGAGCTGCCAGACTCTGCCCGGCCCCGGATTTTGGGAGAAGCTAAGCCAGAGAAAGAAGGGAGTTTAAAATCCATCCTCTTCCTCCACAGTGAGGAGGTTCAATATCCTTTTATACCCCATGCCCTGCGGGCACTTTGTTTGTTAAAACAAACAGGTTTTTTTCACTTTCAATCCAAGAAATTCCTTTTGTGTGGTGGAGAGAGAGTCCCGAAACTCTATCTCTTTAGAGGGAACGTTAACTCCAGAGCATTTTCTCCTACACTTGTCTCGAAACCGGGACAAGGTGCTACCTGAACATTTCTCACTGGAATTTCTGGATCAGTGGTCTCCTCATAAGGGTGTCTCTCGTCAGGCAAGCCGAGGCATGGAAAGGACAGGGAGACCCAGTGACTCCCTTCGTCAGGCTTGCACAAGTCTCTTCCTTGCCATTTTGCCTTCTTGCACCTCAGCACAAGCACTCCTGCTACTCACTTATGACTCGGGGTTGCAATAGAGCTTTGGCATGTCTGGGAGGCAGCAGTCAGGGGAACAGTAATGGGAAGAAAAGGAAAAAGATAACTTCAGGAATTATTGGACACTTACAGCCTAAATTTTTGCTTCTCTCAGAACTGTTCTGAAATATTTAGGTGTAATGAGACCTCTGCTTCAGCTGGTCTCTTCAGGGTCATCCATTGAAAGGAGGAAGAAGGCATAAGCCAAACCCAACTAACCTGCCATGTCAGATTTCTTCTCAGGAAAATATCCAAGATTCATTTTTTATTAAAGAATGTCATGAGCACTTGGCTGGAATAGTATAAATACCAGAAATGGTTTTGGATCCTGCCTGCAATGAAATCAGATGTCATTGTGCTGTGGAGTTGAATGATAATCAAGATTTTACCTTTGGTTACTAAAAAGCACTTAACTTTAATTAGTTTTGCTCCACCAAAAATGCTATTTTAGAATAATGAGATATACAAAATTGAAGTAAGTGATCATTTTGAAGGAAAGATGTTTATCAATATTTAACATCTTGGAGAAATATAGGTGAAATCTGTTACTTAAGCCTAATTACTGTCTTGTAATCTTATCAGTATATATAAATATCTCAAATTGGGTGCCATGAGCGTGGTGCCAGACTCTTTCCAGTGATGCCCAATGACAGGACAAGTGGTCATGCGCATAAACGAAAGCACAAGAAGTTCCACCGCAGCATGAGGAAAAACTTGGTGGCAGCATACTGGAACAGGCTGAAAAGGAGTCTCCCTTGCTGGAGACATTCAGATCCTGACACGTAGATATGTAACCTGCTCTAGGTGACCCTACCTTGGAAGGGGGTTTGGAGTGATTGATTTCCAGAGGTCCGTTCTAACCCTAACAGTTCTGTGATATGTCACTTTTTAAATTCCAAAATATCTTGAAGACAAAAGCTATATTGTAGAGATTCCTCTTGGAATGTATATCTACACCTGACCATTGAACATGTCTATCTATAATACACAGCTGTATATGTGATTGTAGAAGAAAGCAATATAACTCTCATCGAATTAAAAAAAAAAACAAAAACAAAAAAACCCCAAACAACTATGATGTAAAGTTGGATAAAATTTCCAAGAAAAGACAGGGAATAAAGTAAATTTTTAAAAAGGAACTAAGTATGCAGAAAAATGTTTTTTTCAAGTGATATTGTCCTAACTCAAATATTTACAGAGAAGAAAACTTTCCTCACTATTATGTTTATAAATGCACACAAAATATTGTCTTAGTTCAGCCAAAACTTCCTTCCTTATTTTTCTTAGGGATGTAAACACAGTGCAATATTAAATGTGTTCTGTCATGCAACTCCCTTTGCAATGTAAAAAGTAATTTTATCTTATTTCATTGTATATGGCAGCTTTAGCCCTAAATTCACATTTAAGTAGCTAAAATGGAGCTCGGTTTTAAGAAATCAAATAAGACATTACTTCAGTACACATTTGTCCCATTTACTGAAACTTTAACACAAACTTTAAAGCTCAACAATACTTTGAGTGCTATTTTGAACAGAGAACCTTAAACTGATTGTTTGAAACTTGGAAGAGGAAGGATGTTTATAACTTCCCAGAGCCAACCAGTGCTTAATGAACGTCAATTTGCTGACCACACCTGGGTACCTGACCTCATGCAGCAATTCACATTTGTCAGCTTGTGCAGATGTGTTTTGAGGGAAAAATATGGAGAAAAAGAAACCTGAAGAAACTAAATAGATGAATTGCCAATATTATCATTTTAATTTTGAAATTCACGACTTATTTAGATGAATGGTGTTTTGGTGGACTGTCAGGACACACAGGATGAGATAAATGAGATGGGGACATATGGATTTACGCATTTGTTGATTCTACTTGGTTGATGACATTTGTTCTCCAAAGCCGGATTTGATAGCATGAAAATGTCTTTGAGGAAAAAACATGAAATAAGATCCTGTTCTCAGGCCTTCTTCTTTCACACCTCTTTGACAGTGTGAAGAGGCGTGAGAGCCAGTGAAAATAACAGAGAAAATTTGAGCTTGTTAATTACTACTGAGCATATTACTTGCTCTCATGAGTAAATCTGTTGGAATTGGGGTATAAATCACTGTGCTTGGTTGTAAATGTTTTCAAGACTGAGAAGTCTTCTGAGTCTTCAGGGATATTTTGCTGTGTGTGTGTGCCAATTACACTTTTACAACTCATCTCTCTTGTGCGCGTTTTCCCAGCAGTGTCTCCCTTTCCTATTAAGTTATGCTGGCCCAGCAGGCCATGGGATGTGCCTATTAAGCAAGATGCCAATGGATTATGATAAGAATGGTCTTTAAAGTCAAAAAAATTGTAACTATTTTTGGAGGCAGTAGGGGGTTGTGCAATAAAACTTCCATTCTCCAACTCCTTCATAAGAAGTTTATTGACCTATGTAGTGGTTTGAGTTGGTTCACCTGAGTTTTTTGGCTAAATGCCAGCACACTTAGCAGATTTTATTTAATTTTGTTGTGAGATAAGGATTAGGAGTAGGTAAAGCAGGCTCAAACTTTAAAGAATATAAAGAGAGTTTATTAACAGACCTAAAAGGAAGGAAAAAAAAATAAGAGCCAGAACAAAACCTTCAGAACACCTTTGCTCCTCCCACCTCTCCATTTTTTCAATGACAATACAAACAACACTTCAACTTTTAGTCAGTTTACTACTTCTAAATTAGTCTTTCTTCAGTTCATTTAGGGAGAGGAGTTTTCTCCTGCTTTACCATGTTGACTTCTCCACAAGAAATACAGTTCTTATGGTTTTCAGCCTCACAACTAGCAGCCACCCAGGAGAAAAAGATCTTTGCTTGTTGTGGAACGTCCCTCCCACACCAGTAGCTTTCCCACTGCTACTACGGTGGGTTATGAC
>VZTJ01001952.1:1296590-1352981 GCA_013397795.1 Orthonyx spaldingii
GGTAGAACGTCACATCCCCCCTTAGACTATTTTTCATGTATTACAGGGAATATTTTAGTTTGGTCTCAATCATGGTTTCACAGAAGAATTTTCAGCTTTTACTTTGTAGCACTCCTCATGCTCCTTCCCTCTAAGCTTTAGCTCTGCTTCTCTCACTGACTTTGAGTCTCTATGCTGTGTTTTTGTAAGTGTCCTCACTCTTCTTCTATTTGTGCAAGAGCAGATCAGTTTCTGCAAGTTTCATCTGGGCAATGAAAGGGTTAATTTCTTTCTCGGGCCTCTGCGACAGTCTCGTGATTTTTCCGGGTTATTTAAAAAGTCTGAACCGGGCAGAAGCAGTCAAGAGTCTCATTAGCCTGGCTGTGCGAAGCTGACCCGGCCCGGAGGGAGCCGGCCCGGCCCCTGCCCGGCTCGGAGCAGGCGCCCGGCTCTGCCCGCTGTAGTTAAGATGTTTTGCCCAGCTGCATCAGAGCCGGAGAGCTCAGGCCGGGTCCTCCCCACGCTCAGCTGCACTGCTGCAAACTCCCTTCCAAACCTCCCCCCCTCCCCGCTCTGACGGGGGGGGAAGGGCAAAGGCTCACTCTTACCAGAGAGAGAAGCACAGGACTTGTTTCTCTGGCAGCAACAGGACAGGAAAAAAAGAGTTTTTTCTCAGGTGTATCTCTCTTAAATATGGTTTTTTCCCTGGAGGCGGAACAACTTTTAATTAACTTATACACCCATCAATACTCAAAACTAGCTGGTCACTGACTCTGTTTCCCAGGAAGCAAGGTGCACTGCTTCCTGCACCATAGGTCACTTGCAAGACTGACCCTTCCTGGGTAAACCCAAGACAACCTTCCTTGCTACTATAGTGGAAATGTCTTTGCATTAAATGCATGTACAATAATGCAAAGCCAGTTCATTAAGTTTTGTGCAAAGGCAAAGCTACAGGATTAGAAGAAAGGTGCTGGGAATACCTCACAGTCTCTTTTTTTCTGGTTGGAGGTAATGGCAAAATGCTTTCCATTTACTCACATTGCTTAAAAAGAAAGAAAAAAGGTGGTTTCTTCTTTAGGGAAGAGAGAACTCTAAGCCCCACAGTGGGTCTGAGGTCATAAATAAAAGGTTAAATTTTGAGAAGAAAATAGTACATAATTTGGAAAAAAGTACTTCTAGGTTTAGAAAAATGTTTTATCTTTCAGTGCATATTGTTTAGTATACAGAGAAAACACATGTGAGTATACATATATTTTGATGTCACTGAAGCACACCAGTGGTATCTTCTAGCTGACCTGGACCAAGTGATTTTCCCTGAATTAATATATACTTGCATGATGCTGATTTTTTTTCTCTTATCACTCATCTCCTGTTTAGCCTTTACCTGGGATATATGCCTTCTCCTGTTAGAGAGGGCTGTAATATTACCTGTGGGCATATGCTGCTGAGCAGTTTACTTTTCTTTCAGATGTATTCAAAATAACATCCGCAGACCAAAATTGAACTCTTGCTCCCCCTCTAGAGAAAATAATAATTAAAAAAATCACAGCTGTATCTGGCATTCAACAATCTCAACAGAAGACTGGAAAACATCTATTCATTATTAGAAAAAATGTCTATTGTTAATAGAGTAAGCAATGGATTCCTATTCTCATCTCAACTGGGAATGAAGCTGGCATGTCTGTTTGAACAGAAGTGACAAAAACCATTTCTTGATTGAATTCACACAACATCTGGTTGTACAATCAATCCGGGATATCCTTATGCATAATACTAACTTGCTCTGTATTGAATTATTTTTCTGCATCCAATGCCAACAGAGCTTATTGTCTGTACACTGACAGCCTATCACTGCATATAATGTGAACTTGGGACATATCTTTATCTCCCTGAATACCTTCATAGAGGACAGACATCTTTTTACTTGGTTTTAACCATCTTTCTCCATTTTTCAACTGAAGCAAGGTTCGATAGTCAGTTTCCATTTTATTGAATTTATATACTTCTGGTTTGACCAAACTCAAATTCAAGGGGAAAAAAAAGTTTTCTTAATAATTTCTTTTTCTTTTTTTCCCCCCTTTTATTTTCAAAAATATTTATTTTTAGTTACACTTTCATGCAAGTTTTGGTTGGTGTAGAATGAATTTTCTTCATAGTAGCTACCAGGGGTCTTTATTTTGTATTTGTGACAAAACCAGGGCTTATAACACAGGGATGGTTTTGTTACAGCTGAGCAGGATTGATGCAGTCAGGGCCTTTTCTGCCTCTCATCCCACCCCATGAGAGAGAGGGCTGGGGGTGCACAGGGAGTTGGAAGGGGACACAGCCCAGGCGGCTGATTCCAACAGACCAAAGGGACATTCCATACTACATGGCGTCATGCTCAGACTGTAAAGATGGAGAGAAGAAGGAGAGAGGGTGTTTGAACTGAAGGTGTTTGTCTTCCCAAGTCACTGTTACGTGTGATGGGGCACTGCTTTGCTGGGGATGGCTGAACTCCTGTCTGTCCATGTGAAGTGGTGAATGGAATCCTTGTTTTACTTTGCTTGTGGGTGTGGCTTTGTCTTTACCTATTAAACTGTACCTTAACCCGTGAGTTTTCTCACTTTTACTCTCTCAGTTCTCTCCCTCATCACATGAGTGGGGAGTGAGTGAGCTGTGTGGGGCTTAGTTACCAGTTGGTTTAAACAACAACAACAACTTTATTAGAAAACATGCAAATGACTTCAAGATTTTCAATCAGAACTTTAAATATATTGAAGCCTTAGTTAATTTCAGTGTAAAATGTAAGAATTAATAAATTTTATTTGTAGATAGAAAGCAAGATGCTTTAAAAAATTCTCAGGTACTGGGCCACACCTTTGTGTTGTATCAACTAGCAGTGCTCCACTGACATTTGGAAGATAGACGTTAAATTGGGAATGTTATTACTGAATAATCTTAACTGTAATACAAAAATCGTTGGTGACTGTAAGAGATAGAAACCCCTCTGCATTAGCTACAGTACAAATGGATAGTATTTCAAATTTTTACCTTTTAATTAAAGAAAATAAGATCTAGTAGAAGGGGAGAAATTACAGACAGGTAATATGTGTCTAAAGTATTACAGCAGATCAAGGTTTGAACTGTGAATAAAACCTGCGTTTTCTGAGTTTGTGCCTAATGCTGTCTCCACTCTCTGATGCTGCCTGTAAGGTAATGAAATGTGTGTAGACATGCATCTTTTCTTTCATATACTTCACTGTGTGACATAAAGGTTGGAACATTCTCAGTGGGGTTCTCTGCTGTGCATGGTCTAATATCTACCAGTGCCTGTGCAGAACGCAGAGTCCTTGATTTGCAAAGGGATATCAGCACATATAAATGGATAGAAAAATGCAAGCACTGTCAGTGCCTGTAAATACCAGGGAAGCATGCAGTTGAGGTGGCTACATGAATGACATAGATACACTCTTTTGCAGGTGCAGTTTTGCAAAGCCAGGTGAGGGAAAAAGTCATAACACATGAATAATTTTACTCATGACTATAACTCTCTGTTGTCAATTCCAGTTCTGTTTGTCATCCGACAAAGGCTCTTGAGACAGTAAACCATTACAGCTCTGCATTCCTCTAGCCCCAAGGGGGCCTTTTTAAAGAGACAAATTGATTTTTGCCACCAGACAGTGAATCATGCATACAAACTAGGAGAATACTTATGAATCCCTACATTCATTTCCCCATGGTGCTTAGTAAGGTGTGTTGTTTGCCTGATTTGTTTAAGAATAGATTTCAGGACAGAAACAAAACAAAGCGAAACACAAAGCTCAAGTTTTTTAACCCCTGCCTCAAGAACACAATTTATCTATCAGCATTCAGATAAATGCTTTCACTCCCTATGGAGGGCTTAAATTTTTGGTTTACACTGAATTGATATGATCCAATGGTTTGCTGAGTGCTGTGCATAGAACTTTTAAAACAATTTTTTGCTTGGCTATATTCAGGAAGAAAAAGGAGAAGAAAGGAAAAAACCCAAGCAGGCAGGAATAATTCTTATTTTTACACAGAGGCATTGAATGCCTTTGAGACACCCTAAGGTCCGAGGTGTTCATTGGAGCTATGTAAGACCTGTATCTTTTTAGAGGAGCAATTGGATTCCAAGTGGAACCCTACTCCCTACAGAACCACATGGATGAGGAGAGATTTGGACCTAGTAATTGAAAACAGACTAGTTAAACTCTACTCAAAGACCAAATCTGAAATTGTCCTTCTTTTTACATGGAGGATTGATGGCTTTTAACAATTTTCACTTTCTCAAAAAATAACTTTCTTGCTGCAAAATGTTTCTTTCATTGTTTAGGATTATTTTTCAGTCATTTAATATAAATATATGACAGCTTAAAAAGACTGGATATCAGAGATAATGTTGCTGAAAGAGCTTAGCTTTCAGATTAGGTTTGCAAGCTTTCAGTGGTGCAAGAAAACCAGCAACACCTAGAGCAAAAGAACTGCAGCACACATTGAAATTTGCATCTGTAGATAAAAGACAGAGCAAAAATGGGCTTCTAGGAGAAAGTAAGTGAAGGTTGGAGAGAATAAAACAGTTTCTGAAGCCTACAGGTGCTTTAGCTTTAGCGGTTCATGCCACAAATTCTGCATGTCCTTCTTGTCTTCCTCCTTTCCCTTTTTTTCCCCATTAATATCCACTGAATGTGGATAATGCCAATATGTACAAATAATGCATTTTAACTTTTTTTCATTTCCCTGTAGAGGTTCACATTCCAACATATTGGAACACCTTTAGTTTTTAACCAGTGACTATTTCATAAAGGTGTACAATTTTAACCCAAATATCCCCAGCCTCTCATATAAGACATTATTCCTTCAACATAATCCTAATACACATCTCTATCCACCACCTTTCCCCAACTCCCACCTGACATGAACACTCTACCTCACTTCTGGAGGCAGCCTTTACTCAATACACTTGCTGGAGTTTACCGAACAGCTAAATCTACCTGACAATGCCTACCCACAACTGGTCAGAGCTCTCTCACTACTGAACTCTACTGACTAAAGTTCACTTTTTAGTGGAAAAGTGGAGTTGGAGTCTATAACTCACACTTAGAAACCTATCTTTACATGCAAGCCATCAATAGATGAATCCTGGCCCAGGTGTTTACAGCATAAAGTTGACTCTCAACCTAAGATCAGTGAAATAAATGCTGAAGTTAGTTAGAAAAAAATATGAAGGTTAGGACTGTTTTTGATTTTTACATTTAAACACAGAGCACCACTATGAAAAACATGAGTATGATTAACACAACTCCCAGTTTATGCCTTGAACAAACACATTACCTTATTCCAGTTTACATGTCCCCAAATTCTGAAGTCGCAAATAGATCAAAAAGATACCAAATGATATCAACTTTAATGTATGGCTGAAATGCACATCTTCACTATAAATTATGAATACTGAGATCTGTTATAGAAATATCAATGTACATTCTTCTTCTGCTGTATAATAGATTTTTATATACATATGTATTGTGCATATATGCAGACCTAGATAAGAGTTTGAAAGAGTTCTTATTTAGAGTGGGTACAGAAGGCCAGACTTTAGTCCACCAGGTGTAGTGGGTAGAATGCATTGCTCACCTGTGGAGAAAATAAATTCCCTGGAGAAGTGCACTCAGATGGTGCAAAATATCATAGTGCTCATATTTGATTGAACCCTAATGATTTATACCCATTGAGGACTTGGTCTTGGATAAATAGCTAAATCCAGCTGATTGGCCACCAGCTGGCAAACACAATACCCTCGATGTGACACAGGAATCACATTTCAAATGCCCTGTTATTTCTTCATTTGCTTTAACGGACCTTGTTATTTCACAACATGGAAGCTTTGCCACAGGACAAAGGAGTAGGAAGTGGGGGATGCATATCTAAAATCACTCCGAGTTCTCTGAAAATGTAGAACTCCATTGCCTATTTTTCTTAAACTTTCTCTACATAACCCAGAATTGAGGCCTTTGTTTTATCTTTCATCTAGGTGTTTTATAACCATACTCTTTCCTAAATTCCCAATGATCTTAAATATTTTGAAATATTCACAGATCCTAAATCTCAACTAAATACAAAACATAAAACAGCTACAAAAGTCAAAAGCAGCTTTATAACACAAAGGCAGACAGAGTTTTATATTTACTCATGTAATATTGGCCCTTGAGTTTAAGCAAACATGGGAATACTTCAAAGGATGACTGACTGATAGAAAGCACTGAAATGAGAAGGACAGAAAGGAATATAAATCTACAGACATCTATCAGTGAGTTGTTTAAAAATACAGAGGAGCAAATAGGACAGAGAAAATAAAGTGAGATGAAATTGGGATAAAGAGGGTAAAAACAGAAATGCTGCTGGGCCATAGAAAGAAGTCAGAAGATAAAAACATACAAAACAATCAAGAAATTAGAAAATAATTAAGAGGGAAAATATAGAGGCTGCATACTTCATTCTTGTTTAAAAGGTGCAGCTGTGATGTGATGAGGACAAAATAGAAACGAAAATGAAATTTGCAGCCCAATTTATGTCATACATTTGAGAGTAGGTCATCCCTCTTCTGTTTTCAGGGGAAAGATGCATTGTACATTTTGATTAAGATTTGAATAGGAAGCAGAGTAGTAACAATACTCCCAGGAAGGTTCTTTTTCTTTCCTTCTTTTTTTTTTATCTTGTCTCTTGATATTTCTGATAGGGGTAGGAAGTATGAGAGCTATAAAAAGGAAATTAGCTTGGGATTGGAAGTAGGTAATGGAAGACTAAATTGTTGCAAAAACCATAATACTTTTTACTAAATGCATTTTTTCTCATTTGAGTTTCTAGTAGGAAACTGTCCATATTAAAGCCATGAATAGCAGATCAAGAACCATAAGAAGAATTTCTCCCCGCATGAGAGTACATCCCAGGTTTATCTACCACTTCTTGCCAGCCTGGGGACAGCTGGAAGAGCTTGTTTTGCTGATGCGTGTGCTGTACTAATTCTAAATTTTTATTTTATTTCAGCCTATAACCTGTCCAAAACCAACTCAATTTTTAGTATGGTGATTCAGTGAGACTTGCCCCTAGGATATCACTCATTTACTTCTTTCTTCTCAGAAAAAAACCCTCTCATGCTCTTAACTGCCACTAAATTCCTCCCATCTAGTTATGGCAGTAGCATGGCAGCTTCATGGAACCTTTAGGATGATGTCTTGGAAAAGTCCTACTTTTCACTGGACCATCCTAAGTGATACGTGTTTTCTATTTGCCAAGGAATGATTCTGAGGATGTGGGTGCTTGCTGTGTGCTGATGCTGACCAGCAGCTAAGCACCCACACAGTCACTCACTCCTCCAACAGCAGGATAGAGGACAGTATCAGAAGCAAAAAAATTGAAAACTTGTGGATTGAGAAATGGATTGAATTTAATAAGTGAAGAAAAGTTATATGCACAAGGAAAGCAAAATAAGAAATGCTTTCAATCCTTTTCATTGGCAGGCAGATGTTTTGGCACTTCCTAGAAAGCAGGGCCACAGCATGCAGAACAGCTGCTTGGGAAGGCGAATGCCATAACTCCAAATGTCTCTCCCCTCCTCATCCTCCCACTTAGTTTTTATTGCTGAACACAGTACGATATGCTGTAGTTAATTTTGGCCAATCTGGGTCAGCCGTGCTGTCTGTGTACCCTCCCAATCCCTTTTCCACTCCCAGCTCACTTTCTGGGTCAACAACATGAGAAAGAGATGGAGCCTTGATGCTCCTCTGTTTGGCAATAGCCAAAATGTTGATGTGTTATCATTGTCATTTTAATCGCATATCCAAAATATAGTATAGGGGCTACTATGAAGAAAGTTAACTTTACCCTAGTCAAAACTTTTCTTCTGTAAAGTAAAACTGGATAAATTCTACTCTCACTTGTGCAAATTGTTCTTATTCAAATCTGTAGGCAATTAATTTGGATTTATTCAAATATAAATATCAAGAGGAATAACTACTGTCTTTGACTGATTACTTCTGGTTAGACAGGTAAAATGAATGTAGAATTAGGTACATTTTTTTTTTTTTTAGATAGAAACCTGCTTAAATTAAAATACAAGACCTGAAAATGCTTTACAGAAACAGACCTGAAATAATTCCAAGTGATATTCTCATGTAGCTGGGGAACATTTCATCTTCTATTTAAGCTTTAGGAAAAAAAACCCAACCTACCCGACAAATAAAATAGATTTCTTATTAGTGCAGATTAACAGTGTATTTATTCTAATACTTTGCATGCTTATTATAGGGTTTTACAGTATTATTTAATCTAGAGAGGTGCATCATCTTCTGCTTGAATAGAGACAGATTACTGAGTTTGGGTAACTAACAAGGAAACGAAATGTTAGGTCTCTGCTAAGAATCCAAGTTTCCAAATGACTTTACTACTATAAATCTTTGCAATATGTCAGTAGTCCTAAATGGTATGTGCTCTAACACTTGAACAAGGTCTACACCATTAATCTAATCATAAGTCTATTTTTACACCAAACATACCTACAGAGGATAGGGAAAATGAATCAGGTCTAAGGGGCTGGTTTGTTTCTTTGAGAAGAATGGCTATAGAAAATGTCTGTGACAATACTGAACAAATGAATAAAGTAAGTCTGTAGAATGTAGTATTTTACCTTCTACATGCCTAAGATCTACCTTTTTTGTATGATGAATATTCTGGAAAATATCTGTTCAGGATCTATTAATTTTGATATCTGCACACCTCAAGGCACTAACTGTACAAGCAAGATTTTTACCCTCATCCTCATTATTAGAACAAAGATTCCATCTATAAAAAGTATTTTCCATAATTATTGACTCATGATTCTTATTAGGGTGCTTTTGGTTTAATGTATAAAACAAATACATTTATAAATAATGATTAAGAATATTGTCCAGATGCTGCATTAACTCTGACAGGCAAATAGGAAGAATGAGAAAGGTCATGGGACAGGGGGATCACTTAGCAGTTATTGATGCAGGCAGTAGATACCTGACTCTGAGGAATTCGACTTCATTTATTTCCTTATAATATAGATATTATAGATATTTGAGCACTAACTAGGTTATTGGGAAACAAAAACAAAGAAGTAAACAAGCACATGCTTACAGAAACACCTCTCCTCTGCCTTTCCCAAACTTGACTTTACTCCAGACTCTTCTCCTTCCACCTTGCTACTGATGCAGTTTATATTGAGTCCCTTCAGTGAGACAACTGGCATTGTAAAGTGCAGTAGGGGTTTTTCTCTGCTGCTCCTCCTCTCTCTCTCTTCTTCTAGGAAAGAAGGAGGAAAATAGTAGGTTGCAATCCCTTCGAAGGTGTAACTGTTTCGACATGGGATCATCCATATACCATGTTCCCATTAGGGGAAATTTTCTTCTGCATGGTCCTCCACAAGCTGCTGTCCCTGCTAGGGCATGCCTGCCTTGTCATGGAGCATGTCCTGCTCCTCTCAGTTTGGTGTTTCCCCATTGTTTCCCTCTAATTCCCTCCTCCTTCTCTCTCTCCAGTGCTTCCTTGTCTTTCTTAAATATGTTATTACAAAGGCATCACCACATTTGCTGATGGGCTCAGCGGTGTCCTATGTGGTGGGTCCCTTGGGGAGCTGGCAGAAATTGACTGGAACCATCTGTGTCAAGCACAGGGAAGACCCTGGCCTGTTCTCAAGAGAATACCTGTTTGATTCCTGCTGTCCATTTATCTAGTCTGTACTTTACTTTGCCAATAAGAAAGTTATGGCAGACAATGCTGAAAGGCTTCTGCAGGTGCATCATAAGAAAAAGACTTCTTTTTTGAAAGGAAAAAATCAAAATAAAAGGAATGCACTATCTCTATATCATGGCTCAGAAGAGATTAAGCAATTTTCCTAAAGTCTCTGAGGCAGTCTATGTCAGAGGAAGTCATTAAGCCCATGTCCCCTGAACCAGTTCTCACATCAGAGAGGAACTTTTTCATTTTGTAATCATTTTTCTATTTATTACCCACTCTGCCTTGAAGCCTTGAAGCTGCCCTCATTCAACTGTTTTTGAAACTAGCCTTATAGTTTCAATATCTCCTAGCAAGATATGGTCACTCATATCTTGCATTTTTCACGGTCCTGGAAGAGCTTGAGTATCATTCTCGCTTCTCTTTTCCCTATCACACAGAAAGTGAACTGCAGTAGTTGTGAAGTACTGCTGAACTGACAGGTTAGAACTGCTGCTGACACTGTAGAAAAAGACTTCCCAAAAGGTTAAAACCTACATTTTTATCAAAGAAAAAAAGCAATGAATTATTTGAACTGTTCTGTCTTGAACTACGGGTCTTTGAGATAACATACAGAATCACTTAATCCTTCTAAACCCATCTTATTTTAACTTTTATATAGTCACCTGCAAGTCTGTAGCACACTTCAGGAGCTGTTAGAGCTGGTAGTAAGACTGATGGGCTGAGTGCAAGCTCAGACTCAGAAGATTCAAGGCAAATGCAGACACCTCAAGTTCAAGAAAAGTATGTTCTTAGCTTTTCATACTTTTTAATGGACCAAAACCATGTTTGTACAGGTTATTTGTAATAGGCATGAGTCAACTGGTGAAAAAAGAAGAAGGTAATCAGCCTGGTGAATATTTCTTTTTAAAAGTAGTAAATGTATTGACTGGACCTATCTTAGGGAAAATACCATAATAATAGTTTTGCCACATAATTTTGAAATCAATTGGACTTGACTGCAGTTTTCATGTGACACATTTAGAGAAACAGATTTATCTGTTTTGTGCAAGGTAAGTACTTACAATTAAGTTTTGATTTTGTTATGTTACCAGCAGTGAAATAAAGGGGTAAGAGATGAATAATAACATCCTGCTTCAAAGTATCGAAACCTTGTTAAAAGAATTAGACTGTCCATTCTATAAATATAAGAACTTCAGTCAATATTCAAATAACCCTATAAAAAGATGTTCTTTTTATGGGTGCATATATTTTAAAATGCTGAGTCAACATGATGCAGGTAGTTAAAGATCTGCTGGTAAGAAAGCATGGAATATGCAAAAAGAACCAAAACCAAATAAACTGTAATCTGATAGTCACGAAATAGACTTGTTTCTTTCTAGCCTTAGGATCTTAAGGCACTTAATCAGATTTTCAGCCAGTTATTGACATGGCTTTTCCAAAAAGTGCTATTATATAACTGGCCAGGGCAGAGTCACAGGCCTGGATTATGTATGAGAAGGGAAAAGGAAAAAAAGAGCACTTCTAGTTACACCAGCTTTGTAGAGTCTGGATCATTGCATGTACCTCATATTGAATACTGAATCTTACTGTATGAAGAAGTACTGCTTCACAAACACAGTATATACCTTTCTCTACACTACACTACAACCCATCATTAGGAATCTATGAAGCAGGAAAAGCAAAATTGACAGAAAGGATTCATTTTAAAATACAACTAGACACCATGTTCTTTCACTCAAAACAAAATGAAACAATAATTACAGTGTGAGCAGAACCTGCAGAACATAACCAGCTAACCCTAATTGAATGCTGGCTTTCCATTATTACAGTGGGTGGATTTGGCATTTACCACTTTTTTTTACCTGAATCAGCACAAGAATTTGTCTTCTTCTGAATCAATTACCAGGCACTTTTGTTATAAATGACAGACAAACTGACAAGAACTCTCACTCTACAAAGGTTTATTTTGAAGACATAAGCAGTTTAAGTACAGATCTCATCTCCAATAACTTTCTTCTTTCATATTTATATATGTATTTAAATATAGAGTTATTAAATTGATAACCCCCAATCCATGATAATCCTGTATTGGAAGAAATAAGAAATAATAAAGGAAACTACCATATTTCTCAAGTTTGATGTCACAGTCATGCAAGTTGTGCTAAAGAATTGAATCTCTTTAGCTTCATGGATCAGACTCAAACATAGAAAAATCCACTTCTGCTTCATGTATATGCAAATAGGATGCAAATATAATGAGAAAATTCAGAGGACTCTTTCACATATTTCGTTGAATTTTGGATTGGGTCCCGAGTCACTGAGTCACCAAGAATAGCACAAAATACATTGCATAGACCGTAAGTTTGCAACCAAGTCACATACCAATTGCCTTGCATTGGACAGATCCAGGTTTTAAGATTCCTTAAATATAATTCAGGGATACAACAGATCTGTTTTGTCATAAAAGCTCAACCACATAGCCACAAAGTAGCAGAGAGAGACAAAGGCAGGTGGGGAAGCCCAAATGGGTGTTCTCTGTGTGTGTTTACTGGGAACAGTCTTGCCATGGGGTGGCATGGGGACATGGAATTACAATAGCTTCTGCTCCTTCACTGTCAGATCCAACAAGGTACACTTTCCTCTAAAAAAAATGCAACAAAAATGGCAGTTTGGTAATGATGGAAGAGATGGCCTGGATCCCAAGCAACTTAAATCTTCCTCTAGTTTGTAGTGCATACTGTTTACAGCAGAACATAACTTCCGATTTGGTGTCTAGCAGTGGCATCTGTCAGGGTAAAGTAAAAATGGTTGCAAATGGTGGGGAAAAAAGCCAGCTTTCAAGTTAAAAAAAATCCAACAAAACAACAAGAAAACCCAACAGTTCAGAGAAAAATCTTGAAATTTATGTTTTTAGGCAAAATGTACTTAGCTTACATCTTGTTCTTAACAGCAATACCACAGCATAGTAAAAAAAGAAAATGTGATACCTGTGTGCTCTGCTGCAGTCCTTCAATAGCAGTATAATTGCTGTTTAGTTAATAAGCTTAGGTGCCAGTGATAAGTGCATTTATGTGTTGCATAATGATGATAATAGCTGGAAAAACATGCAGCCAAATGGGACAACAAAAAAGAATTATTACAGTCTAAATTGTATATAACTATTTTTGTCTCTTAGTGCAATCAGGAGTCGAATACTGTATGCTTGTTTTCATCTCTATTTACTGTAAAATGAGAATAGTAACTCTATATGATTCATGGCAGATGCTGGTGACACCAAGTTACACACCTGTGGAGAGCAGGATGTTATAATCCCACTGTGATTAAGAAGATATATGTTTACTGTTCTGCAATGAGGATGGATTGTTTACTTTTCCTATTAGGTCTGTAATTAATCACCCATGTTTGATCTGTGTGATACCAAATGGATTTAGTATCCAACATTGCTTAAGTAGCATGCTGGTTTGTACAATACCCGTTGTTTATTATTAAGAGATGCCTCTGTAGAGGACACTGCAATTTCTTTTTTCTTACATAACCTCTATTTATTTGAACAGAAAATTGTACTACTGTGAATAGAAAGTGATAACCAGAGAAAATATGTCTGAGAAAAAAATGTTTTTGAGTTACCATTCCTGCACTGAATAAATAATTTCCTTTTACATAATGCCTTGATGTACCCTTTTCCAAAGTGCTTTAAATAAGAACTAAAACAGCCTTAAAAATCCTTACAGTTTACTTTCTGTTATAAGAGTTCTTTGATGGAAAAAGGTTGTACGTGGGTCAAATTACCAACATCTGAATTTACTATATCTAAATTTTGGAATAGTACAGCTCTGGAAGAAGTGAATAGAACTTATGTCTGACTGGGCCTAAAGTGAAGTCATGACTGGCTGTCAGAATCTAATACTCTCTGATGAGGTTGTTTTAGATATTCAACACATGGAGGGCATTTAATGAATGTTTACTATAAAATTTACTTACTTTTAGGCTAAGTAAACTTACTTGTAGGTAGTACTACATGGGATTTCTGATTTAGCAGAGTAATATAAAATATATTGAAATCACAATGCAAATGACAACTGTAGGCTACACTTAGCAAAATATAGTAATTGCAATACATAGTTCAATCATGTTACCAATGTAATTTCTGTGACAGCACAAGTCTGCTTCCCATGGGAAAAATAAAGATAAGTTCATGTTTTGACTGAATTGTTTTCAAAACAGACAGTCAGAGTTCCATCCAGTCAGCCCTAGGGGGCGGATGGCTTTGGCCAATCCCAGTGAGCGGTCATTTTGTATATAAAAGCTGAATTTAATAAATAAATTAACCTCTTTTGACATTTGATCTCGACCTCTTCTTGTTTCGACATCAGCTCAACAGCGACATAATTTCCACTATTGGTTACTGTATTTTCACTGTCATGACCCTGGGTGTCCCCGGTTGCCTGACAGGATTATGTGGGTTGAAGCCAGCTCAAACCCACTGCTTACTACAAAATTCTTTTTCTAGTTGTCTATTTTTTATACCTTATGTTGAACTAAGCTACCTATTCACTTTCCTCATGCTAGGGAACTCTATAACTTAGGGAGATATTCAAACCCTTTTAATGAACTAAGAGAGAAACACACCATCAACTGCTTAACTCAGCTGTTGGATAGCTGAAACAAAAGCCACCCTTCAGTCCCTTCTGTGTTGAGATACGTCAGGTTCTTTGTAACAGCTGTGGTCAGTCGCACCCTGCATTATATTCTGAATTTTGTGGGCACGTTGTTCTATCTCCTCTGAGCCTTCTTCCCTTTTAGGGTTTTATTGGTTGGTCACATTGATGCATTCTGGACATTCACCTGGCTAACATGGGGATCACCACTATGATGATGAACTGGTTTTGAGAAGATGTCAAGAGAGCAATTGAGAGCCATTGGCTGTGGTTGTATCATGGCTACTAGCCTAGACCATGAAAAGGAACAAATTCATTTTTCCATGAATTATGAAGTGGGATAGGATTTTCTGAAGCTTAGAAAATCATTAAAGATTCTGTCTTTAATATATGATATTTCTGTGTAGTTTAGATCATCATGGTTAGATTATTTAGCACATGCAGTAAGGAAAGAAAGGAGGAAGCACACATTATTCCTTTACTTTTGTTGCCCACTTTCCATGACACTGTGTTTTCTTTGTGTATCTAAAGAACTAGACAGGTATTTGATTTGGATGCTGTGTGCACCACCTCCAAATGGTGAGATCATCCTCAGACAGTTCTGGGATTTGCTGTTTTTCAAATTAAAACAAGGTAAAACATTTTTTCTTAAGGAAAGATGTACAAAAAAATTCTTTACTGAGCTTTTATTCCTTGTTTGTCTGCTGCCTTTCTGAAAGCAATAAATGCAAAGCCAGGACACTAAACAAATGAAACTATGGTACGTCAGTACAGTCAAATGATGCTGTTTACCATCACAGTTGCTTAGTCCACACACTTACCTTGCACATATCTCCTCTGCCCCCCCTCCCACCTACAGATCTGACACCAGTCTTCATCAGGTCCTTTTCCTCCCGTGTCTTGCTTTGCATACAAAAAGGATCTGGGTGTTTCAGGTGAAGAAACATGCAGCTTGGGATGGTTGGATCACAGGAAATAGAACCCTGGATGAACTGTTGAGCTCGTGAGACATCAGGAGAGATACAGGGGTAAGGTGCTGGAGAGGGTAAGAGCAAGTCACTGACTCCCAAGTCAGTGTCTGGATTCAGGGATCAACATTTAAACACAAGACTGCCTGAGAGTCAGGGTGTGTCCTAGAAGGATTTGTCTCAGTGAATTAATATCGCTTATGCTTAGTTATAATTTCAACATCTACCCAAATGCATTTCAATTTCCTGCATTAGAAAGGAAGGATCGCTGACACTCATACAATCCTATGAGATAAGTTTGAGCTTGTGCCCAGAAGAGAGGGGACTTTGGATTATCATAGATACCTATATTTTTTCTTTAATTGAAAATGTGGCAATTTTCAGAATTAACTATGAACACAGACCGTGAAAACAAAACAGATCAAACAATGATCTGTCTAAGCAACATAGAATTCTATGTGGTCTAAACAACATAGAATTCTATGTTGAATAGCTAAGTTATGTATTTGAATAACATCTTATTTCTGACAAATTGTGGACCAAATTAAGATTGCAGGCCCACAAAGAAGAGACACCATCCCTTTACATTCATCCATCTTTCTAATTGGACTTGGTGCAGTGTTAAAATGTTTGAAGTGAACTGCTGCGTTGCTCATGAAGTGAAGACAAGATGATAACGATGGTGCTATGATATTGACTTTTGCAAGTATAGAATAAGAACTTTGTGGTGTCAGTATTTTTTCATTATCCACTGATAATGAAAAACCCACAAAATGTTTGGTTAACTGAAATGAGTATTTCAAGTAGACTTTCAAACATGGAATTTCAGGATAAGAGGGAGATTTCACTCATAGCAGAAAAATAAAGAAAATATAACATTAAAATACATTATTCTTAGGAAAATGCTGAAGCTACTGCCATAAAACCCCTTCAGAGTCACTGGTGGTGTCAGGAAACCTGCTACATTTTTCAGAAAGATGTAATGAGTAATACAGTTATACTTGCCTAGATGAGATGAATGATGGCATTCACTATTCAGGAGAAATTAAAAATATATTTATATTTGTAGTTTAAGAAACACATGTCTATTAAAGACATGGTTTTAAAACTGGGTTTTCAAAAGCAAAACATCAGTGGGATGATTTACAGTTTTCTGAATACCTTAGGGAGAGCTGGATGTTTTTGTCACGCTGTTCACTGTCATGTTCTCTTTATTTGTGCGTTCTTCATTTGCTTGGCTCTTCAGGAAGGACTAGGAAATTCTTTTCTTTCCTAGTGAGTCCAGAGAGATGCCTAATTCTTATGTCATTGCAATTTAGATACTGCTAGACTTGCTGACAGGTGTCTCAGAAATTCCTTTTGTGAATCGTTGGCATACAGTTGCTTTACAGGACAGCTGAGCTGCTGCTGCTGCATGGAAAAGTTAACAAGCATTCAGTCTGAATCAGAGAAGATTCTCCTCTAATCCTTTGATGCGTCAAGGCCCCTTCATGCTTATCCCTGTCCTAGACCTTGCTTTGACTAGAGAAGTCCAGGGCTCTATCATACGTTTGCCATGCCCCTCTGCCATATTAAAGAGACCAAAAAGATGTGTCAGATGAACTTTGAGATGTTAGAAAGCTAGATGCTTAGACTTAACGCAGAGGGGTGAGGAAAGAGCTCATTTATGGAAGTGTACAGCCTAATTATCACTCTACTGTCAACAGCACTGCAGTTGAAACTGAATAGAAATCTCCCAAGGAAAAATGAATTATCTTGTTGGATTGTTTTTGTGTTGGTTTTTTTTTTTTTTACTCTTCATAACAGTAAGGCATTTTATCATCTGTTTTAGACTCCACACTTAAGTCACCTGTCTTTTCCAAGACCTCTGGCATAGCGAAAGAGGCCTAAAAAGGATTGGGTAAGACAGAGGGTTGTACATCCCAAAGTGGTCACTATAGTATAAAAAGCAGGAAGGCATATTTCAAGAGGTGGTTCTGATGAATATGTGCATGTGTGCAATTTTTTGTTTGTGTGGTGGAAAAGTGAAATGGTTATATGAACAAGGAACTCCTTTGAAATCCCTCATTAAACCTGTTCCAAGTGTAGTCACTTTAGGGAAATAGAACCAGCATAGTACTCTAAATTGAATTCTCTGAAATGCACCCTAAGATTTATTTTCTTCTATGTGGATGAGAAAAATCAAATTTCCAATTTCAAAACTAGACTATCTAACCCCCAACTTCAGACAACAAAATCTACATTTTCTGAAGCATGATCTTTTGCAAAATGTTACACCTGAAATACTAGCTACTCTTGATATATTCACAAGTGAAAATGACTCGTGTACAAACCCCTGGGAGCTATGGAGCCAGGAATAAGAAGATTTTTCTCACTAAAAATCCTTTTTTTCTTTTCTTTTTTTTCCCCAACACCCTCAATGGGTGGCTTTGTTCATGTATTTATACAAGAACGTACAGACTGAATGCTTGTGTAGAATTTCATAGCTAAAAATATTTCTTCCACAGAGCTATGAATATTTGAGAATATATCTCTATCACAGAGACGAACAACAATTCTATGCATCGCCCTGATGATCAGCAATCACTGCAATGCAATGGAAAGAGTATTTTCCCCCTGCAATGCTAGGAACTATAAATAATTTAACATGTTATAAAGTGACTGAGTTATCACAGATACTTGGAGGTGTTTTCAATGAATGACTTCAATTTTACAAAAATTGTGATGTCATTTCCAGAAGCAACTTTCTCTAAGAGCAGAAGGACTCTAAGTAATGACACTGACCAAGTGAAGATTAGCAGCTGATAAATACTTACATACATACATACATACACATCCCCCTAGTGCACTGTGAGTGCAGAGGTATCCAATGAAGGCCCCAAACTGATCCAGAACTAAAATCACACTTCCATCTCTGAACATCAGCTTCTCATCTGATTTCTTAAAAGTTGTCACAGAACCAAAGGGCTCATTAAGTCCAGCAGTCCATCTTCCTGCCCATACAGGAATGTTCTTCACAGAGTTCTCTGTGGTATATCTCCTGGTTTTTGATCTGTGTGGGTTTTGAAATTTCCACACAGAAAACATTGCAATGTTATTTTGGGAGGCTGCACAGTTCAGGTCTCCTTGGGAAAATGTTGAGCAAATTCCTTGCAGGAAAGTCAGTAGAGCAGCTCACCTCAACTGAAGTAAGTGTGGGAGCGTTAAGGAAACTTCCCAGCCTGATCATGCACGAGACTCCCTGACAATCCTACCCCTGTCACCCCAGACTGCGACTTCTGGGACTGAAGCCTCCTTGCAGCAGGCAGCTCCAGTGACTGATGTGTCCCCCCTGGCTTCCCACACACCCCACTCACACAGTCAGACCAGGTTTCCTCATCGGTTCGACCCCAGGTTTCCCATGGCAGATGTCTCTTGCTATACAGCCATTTATTCAAGGTGCAGAAACAACCTGAGCTGGTGCCCCTAGGGAGGACCCCAAGGAACCCCTGGGCTTTTATATCCTCCCATTGCAGGCATGTCAAAGTCTCAGCTCTTCCTATGGAATACTCAGATTTGTTGTACCTCTCAGTGTCCATTGCCCTGGCTGGGCCACAGGTTCCTCGGCCCTTTCTTATGCGAAGGGTCCACAGTTCATGGCCTCTTGCCTTGGCCTCTGGCCACCTAGAGCTCAACCTGCAGCTTTCATTGCATCTGCATCCCAAGCTACCTGCACTGAAGGTATTTCTCAACAGCAGCTTCAATTAGTATTGAAGCTAAGGCAAAACGGAATTAGAAGAGTTTCAGAAGTAGAATTTGACTGGTGAGTTAAACTGCTAATAGAGCTTGCAGGTGAACCATAAGTGGGAAAAAAAAATCCCCAAAAAATCACCCCACAACAACAAAAGCAATGGTCTTTACTGCTTATTTTTTATGCTAAAAAAACCCCTACCAAACCCTCAAACTTTCATCTTGCATTCATTTTCTCCTCTCTCAGGTAACGTAATTACTTCTCACTGCTTGCTTGGGGATAGCAGAAAAAAGTCCTTGAAGGATTTATACAGTGCCAGCTGATAAAGCTTCATGAAGCTGTAATGTGAGCATTGAAATTCTGGTCAGTGGAAATATTAAACCTTTATTCTTCAAATATATTGCTATAGGTAGGCAGTCACTCAAATTGTGCTACTGTTTGAGATCCATACTCAGCTTGCTCAGATGAACAAGTGTGATGTAATTCAAATAACTTAACAAATTATTATGTCCACCCAAATGTTACTACCTTGAGCAGAGTCTTTGAGTGCTCTTACTCTATTTCAGTGCCAGGTATAACAGGTTATTGTAAACTATCTTTGCCCTTGGAAATTATCTCCTAGATTTGATTCAGCTGTTAATGACAATGTCTGACGTTATTTGAGTTACAGTCAAGGCACAGTATAATTTTGATGTGAGTATTCACTTTGATATGGAAGTGGATACAATCTGAAAGCCCTGAAAATTCTTTGCAGGATTATGTTCTTTTAGCACTGACTCTGCTTGAAATCATCTGAATGATCCCTGTTCACAGCCATAGATACTCATAGAAAGAATTTTTTAAGTTGGTATGCCTGAAAGTACTTATGGGTATCTTATACCTTTTTTTTTTTTTTTTTTTTTAACAATGAAGGTTTATTCGTATCCATGCACTTAGTTTGAATGTAATGTCAAAAAAACTTCAGTATCAAAAAACTCCTTGCACCAAAATCTTAGTGGGAGATTTAATACAATCCTGTCTTCAAAAATAGTCTTACTAACCCAGGAGAGGACAAGCTGCAGTTTTCCAAGGTTCCCTAAAGGGTCCCTAATCCTCCTTGTCTAATACCGCTGCTTAAAATGATGCTTTGCGCCCCTTGTGTTTATGAGAAGTGTCACTGACTATGTATACCATCATCTTCCTGCTTGTACAAGTGACATTGTTTTAAATGGAGGGATGAAGTTGCATTGAGAAGCCAATTCTACTTTGATTAAAATAGCTTACATTTCAAATGAGGTACATCAAAAGCTGATAGAAACCAAACAAGAAACAGTCAAATAAATCAGTCCATCAAAAAAAGCACAGTGGAAAAGAGAGTTCGCAAATGTTTCCTGTCTAAATGTCTGATCCTTGATTTTAGATGCAGATACTTCATAAGACCCACCAATATCTCCAAAACTAGTGTTATTCCATGATTAATACTTTTGAGCATTGCCTTTGGCATGGACTATTGATTCAGTAAATGAATCAAAAGGTGTGACATATGCATAACTTGTCATGCGTTAGTTACATTTGCCCACACTCCCCACCTTGCCCAGTGGGATGGGGAGGAGAGTAGGAAAAAAGAGTTAAACTCATTGAGGTAACAGTTTAATAATTTAAACAAATAAATAGAATATAATAATGATGATGATGGTGACGACGATGACAATGACGATGACAATAATAATAACAATAACAATAACAATGTTTTAATAATCATAATTGTAATGGAAAGGGAGACAACAAAAAGAGAGAAAGAAAACAAGAAAACTCCAAAGAAGCAAGTGATGCACAGTACAATTGCTCACCACCCTCTGACCGATGTCCAGCCCATGCTCAAGCAGTGATCAGCATGCCCCAGCCAACTCTCCCCAGTTTATATACTAATACCATGATCTCTATGGTATGGAATATCCCTTTGTCCAGTTCAGGTCACCTGGCCTGGCTGTGCTTCCAGCTTCTTATGCACTTCGTCACTGGTAGAGCATGGGAAACTGAAAAGTCCTTGGCTTAGAGTTAGCACTGTTGAGCCACAACTAAACTATCAGTGTGTTATCGACACATAATTCTCATACTAAATCCAAAACACAGCACTGTGCCAGCTACTAGGAAGAAAATTAACTCTATCCCAGAAAAAACCAGGATATAAAAAAGGTCAGTTTTATGCTAATTTTGCTATCGCTCACTGTCATTCTCGAAACTGTTTAGAGTGGAGGCCTTCAGCTTCTAATAGAAGAGGCAATTTTAGTATCTTGTGGATCACCTCCTATATGGTGATCTTTACTTGAACTCATAGAGTTTCATGCTCAAAATAAATAGCTTTTTTTTTTATAGAAGGCTGCACAGTCATGCAGAAATGTCAGCAGTTTTACTGTGGTTTTCTTATCCATTTCAATTTCATACAGTATGAGGAAGCAAACCTGTTGAATTTATTATGAAAATAAATATTTCTGGGAATAAACTCCAATGGCACTATCCTGTTACTAGGGACATGGGGACTCTGATGGGCTGATTGTACCTGCCGACCCCCTGAGGCTTCCCCTGAGCCTGTCATGCTGCAGGATCCAATGTCAGCCCCCAGGTCTGTCAGCGCCTGCCCCAGCAGTGCCCCAGCAGGGCCAGGGCAGTGGGACAGGACCTGGTTGTTGGGCACTGCTGTGGTGGGGAGAACCCACGGGAGGTCTCCACAGCACTTGACCCCATGGAGACTCTGGCATATGCTGCATCCTTACAGTTGCTTTTTGCTGTCATACCTACTCACTACTAATAAATAAACTCACAGGATATATTATTGTACAAGAAAAACAACCTGAGGGGCATTTGTTGTCTCTAAGGGCAGGTGTTATGGCCTCCTGCCATAACTGAGCTTTGCACGTTTCAGCTGTGTCACCTCCTGAAACATAGTACCTGTCCCCAAGCCTCTGGTTTAGGAATTCCCTTTTGTTTGTGCTACCACCCTACCATGTGTTGGTGCTGTCTGGCAGAGCACTAGCTAGTCCAGGCCAAAGCTGCACACAGACACCTTCTGCCAGCAACACTAGAGTTAAATACATGGGTTTTTAAGATATTAATATCAATGTTATAATCTAATTATTGCTGTATATTCAAATTGAATGCTGCTGAAGAAGGTAATTTAAACAAAATAAAAGCCACTAAAAATAAATGCCTAATGTGGTGATGCAGCTTTCAGCTCCAGACGAAATGTGAGTTCCCTAGTAATGGTGTTAGAAATGAATGAGGAACCGAAGCTTATAAACTGTCTTCTAAGTTCAGTAAAACTAATGAACAGCAGGGTTGAAGAGAAACTTGTATCCCTGGGAAACTTCAACAGTGGATTCATGGAATCACCTACTGGTCTTCCAGCCTACTGTATTCAGACATGTCTTCAAATGGGCTAGCTAGTCTTTAGCTAAAGGCTTTTCTTCTCTTCCTTGTCCTCAAATTGAGGACTTCAAAGTATTTCCTATATCTGTTATTACTCTTGTCATGATCTGCTTAGAGAATGAATCACTACAGAAGGAGCGAAAGAAAAGGTGACTGATTGAAAGGGACTCATGTCTTGACAGAAGCATGGGTAATGTTTCCATGTCTCTGTTTTAGAAGCTCTACTACCTCCATTTCTGTAAGAAATTTCTCCTACATGCTGAAAGGAAAAGAGCAGAAAAGTACTGGATAGCGAAATCCTGCTCTCCATTGACTTCAAAAAGGTTTTAAAAATTACAACTGTTCTGAACCCAACATTTCTGTTAAAAATAAATCCTATTTTCCCTTTGCCTAAGCTGGACCCTTCTTAAAAGCCCCTTGTAACTGCAGTCCTCTCACACCTGTGATAATCCAGGAAAGCTCATTGGTCATTGGTCAAGCTCTAGACAGTTCTGTAGTTGAAATGCAACTAATATTCAAAAATTAGAGTCTGACCCCTCATAGGTGGGCTTTCACTTGTAAGCAAGTATTTTGATGTTTAACTTGCGCTATCTTACTTGACATTGTGACTCAACAGGTGAAAAGTAAAGATCGACTTCTGTTCAGTTGGGCAGAATATTACTGTTAAAATATTTTACGGAAGATAAAATTCTATTGTGGATCTTCATGGTTTAGTATAACAGGTTCTGGACGTTGTTGATCTCCATTGTGTTCTCAAGAAACCAGGATAAATGATTCTTTCTGTCTGTAAAAGAAGAGAAAAACTGCCGATTTTATTCTCACCATAACGTAAGACATTATCAAGCAGAATCACAAGGCTATGTGTCATGAATATGCAATATCTTTATGATTCTTGGCAATTTGTTAATGTTCAAAAGACAAATTAGGGGAGAAGTACTAGGCATGAAATGGACATATTTGAAAATAATTGTAATCTTTGTGGAAGTGAAATGTTCTTTCTCTTTTAATGCAAACTCACAGGGTTCAAAGTTGAGATCTAAGAGACTACCAAAGTCAGAAGTTTGACAAGTAAGAGGTTCTGCCAGTATGTCAGAGACTGAAAATGAAATTAATATGATTAGCATCCATACAATTCTTCTAGAGGCGTGTAGCTATTTTCATGTTTTCAAATAAGCTTCTGATCATATACAAGTATGCTGATTGGGAGGATATGCTAACTGCTCATCAAAGCTTTCACAAAACTTTAAAGTCCAAGAAAGTTAGCCCTGGACTGTTGTAGGTGTTCAGATACTTTCTGCTTGGGTTTTAAATCTCAACCCTTTTTACTTATAATATAATGAAAAGCAGGAAAATGAAAGCTTTCATTAACAGGAACAAGCATATTGTGAGGAAATACTTTTTATAGATATGCGTGAATGACATAAGTTACAACTGGAAATGTGATGAGCCACCCCTGGGTTAAGTGAGATGGATTATATATTGCCACCCCTTATACTGTGTGATGTTTGAAAACTTATTTTCTAAAGCAGACTGCTCTGATACAGTTGATATTTTATGCCACAATTTCATAGCATTCTGCCAGGGAAAATTCAACAGCTAAAGTAATAATAAGTCTTCTTGTATTGTCTTTTGGTTTTGCATCTTTGATACTGAAAAAATAAAAGCCTGATTCATCTGAACCAAAAAAAAAAAAAAAGTCTACTTGAGGTGGAAAGTAAGAAAAGCAAATAGGGTTTATTCCCCTGAGACTGGTTTTGAGAAGCTAGGAAGAAGATCACAAAACATTAACTTACCTATCATTTGAATACAGAGAGGCTCAGATTTTGAAAAGCCTGAAAAATTAATTCTTGCCTTGAGCTGAAGCAAAACCTGTTCACCACTTAAAGCACTGCTGTGATTCCATAATAATTTCACATTTTCCTACTGTGGTAGTACTTTAGGATTATGCTATTTGCATTTTGTTATACGCACAGGCAGTATAAGAACGCATGATTATTATGACTTTAAAATTTCCACAACTATGCAAAACTTTGTCTTCGATAGGCTTCTAATGTAAATTGTAAAAGCTAGTATAACCACTGAGCTATGATAATTTATATTAGCCAAGGGCTACTACTTGGACAAAACTTTAAAAAAGGGGGAAAAAACCCCCTTCTTCTAGTAAATTGCTTTAATATTCCTGTCACAGATGGGCAAATAATTTATTAAGAGATGAAATAATAAATACATAACAGAGCTTTGAATTTTACAAAGATTCCTGAATCCACTTTTTTTATACAGTTGACTAATTTCTTAAAATCCAGAAACTATTCTTATAAACAGTCTTAATTATATATGTGCAAATCACTCTAATTTTGAATCTAATCATAATGATAGTTATATCGGTGTGTCTTTTACTTCTGCTTCTCTCCTGACTTAATATTTATGTTTGACAATGGTATTGTAGACTTTAGAATTATGTTGATAACACCAGTGAAGTTAGGCTCTGGATTTCTTTTCCCTCTGGAACCCTGTGCAATATTAATGATACTAATCTTAGCCCTCAGGAGATGGACTGCAACATTTCAAATAGTAACTCTGATTTCTTTATGTTGAACAGATGAATGGCTATATAAGCTGCATTTTTCAAGGGACAATTTGAGGGTTAATGCTATTCCACATCTTTGTTGGTTAGGTGGTCGATGGACTGGAGGCACCATTGTTGGATTTACACAACACAAAACTGGTGCAAGTGGTCAGTATGCTCATGGCAGGGCTATTGTTGTGAGGACTCGGAGAAGCTGAAGGAATGCGCTGATAGAAGCTTCATGAAGGAAAGCATAGACAGTAATTATTGCTTGATATGTGACTATTTATAGCCTAATTTTAATCTGAGATGTATTTTTCAATTTAATTTCATTGGAAATTCAATTAACATATGTACAAATCCCACCTGTCTCAGACATATATATAAACACAGTTGTGTGAGATGTTGACCTCTTTCATCTCTAAAATGTTAGTTTTTAAAGACATATAAATGTGGACTTTTTTTTTTTTTTTTTTAAATTACCTACCCTATGATGCTCATTAGCAGCTTCTAGGCAAAAAAGTGACTCTTGTACCTGCAACAATAACTAGAGAGATTTCTTTGTAATTCAAGTTTACAAACCAACTTTCAGCTAGGATAAATCAGCACTTCTCTACTCTGTATTCACATGAACTGAGTTACAGTGAATTTTGCCCTGTACCTCTTTCAAAGTCAGGTATTTGCATTTTTTTTTAAGTTCAAAAACTTTAGGGTCACATAGTGTTATGTCTATAGTGATCCTATTATTTAAACCTGCTGCAAACCATTCTCCGCTATCTCACTCCAGTTCCTGAAATCGGAAAGTGCCTGCTTTCTTAATTTGGGATGCATTTCACAGGAACAGATGTCCTCAGGAGACTTATACTATTCTGACTGTTGGCAATAGCTGCCCTGTTAGTCTAATTAATTTTTCTAAAAGATAACCATGAGCAATACACAGCTTGATTTGTAAAGAATAAATCTTGCCATGCTCACTTTATTTGCTTTGTGTTGCATAGAATTTTTAAGTTTGTGAGTGAAGGGAAGTGGCAGATGTACTGTAGTGTGATTTTAGTAAAGCTTTCAAATCTCTTGCAAAATCTCACCCTCAGATTAATTTGTGGAGGCTTGGGTATGAATACTGATACATGGATTGAAAAGGGGCTGAAGAACATTCAGTGGAGATTTTTGATAAGCAGCAAATAATAGGGCACCAAGGGGGATTCTTAGAGACTACCCAGAAGACCTCCTGGCTCTGCATATCTTCAGTAGTTCAGAGGTGGAAATCAACTACAGATAGCAAAATGCTCAGATGATATTTAACCAAGATAGGCTGTAAAATGTATGGAGACATATTGATTTGGCAGTCTGAGGACAGAAGAATATAAATTGATAGCAGAGTTGAGCAGCAAATAAATAAATCAGGCTAAATTAATTTCAAGATGAATGTTCATTTTACAGCTCCGAAAGCTAGAAGAATCTGTGTAAGGGTAGCCTGATGCTGTTTATGTGGAACATTGCCTAGAGGTCTGGATACTGCATTAACAAACACATTCATGAGTTGAAGAGCATTCAAAGGCAGACAACAACAATTAAGACAAGGTGACTGGAATTGATTTATAATGAAACATTAAACATGAAGTTAAATATTGTAGTTTTCACCACTAGAACTATAGAAGAAGATTAATAAACAATATATATTTGAGCTAGAATCATAATCCTGAAATAAGAACTTCAAAAGTATGGAATTTCATAGAAAATTTCTTGTCTGAAGTTTCTAGTCAGAGAAGAAATACAGAATTGAGAATTATTATTTATGGGAGTTGCTATTTCTTTTTTTTTTTTACAAATAAGGTCTTTTTAGTTTATATTTATGAACATAGGACTATGTGGATGGAAATAAAAAAATACTAATAGGATGTGAATTAAAGTGAAGTACAAATTGAATTATATGGATTCAAAAATGTAATCTTTTTTAGTTACAGTTGTGAGCACAAATAAATTGCTTAGAAATGTAGCAGGTAAAATCGTATTTTTAATTTACATAAGCAAACACTTTAGAAGATTGCCTTCACCAGATGTCTGAAGTTTAGTCTTCCCTAAGATTAAATAAAATGCAAATACAACCAGCTTTCATCACATTCTGTAAACATTAAAATTAAGATAGTAGGGAAAGAACAAAAATAGAATATTTATATTTTGGAGCACCTTAATTTTCAACCTGAGCCTAGGATGAGTGGTATCACACCATCATGTGTCCTGTTTAAAGGGCTTTTAAATATAAAGGAGAATGGTAACTCACAAGTTTAACTGAAATACATTCTCTCTTGAGGATTCAATCAACAGTTGATTTAATGTTGCCTGTTTAATCATAATATAAACTACTTCAACAAAATGCTTGTGTAACTGCCTTCTTAGCAGAAAAGCATAAAAAGCATACCTTGCAATTTTGGTTGCATTAAACAGGATATTACAATCCTATGAACACCAAAATGTTTGTCAGCATTTCCATTATCAACCCCTATTTTCAGGAATTGAAAAGATGTCCATAAAAATATTCTACTGGCTAAAAATTCCCATATAAAGTCTCATCCTGGGAACAAACTTCCTCTCCTTCTCCTCTTCCTTCTCAGGTAATTTTTTAAATTTATAATACATTACTTTTTGTGGGCCAAGTCCTGATTTTCCTGTTCCTCTGTATCTCTTATTTATTGCACAACAGCTACAAGACATAAAATTTTGTCTTTATAGACATCACTCTATATGTGTGTAGCCTGATACTATTCTTGTTTTCTTATGAAGAAGCTTAAAAATTTAAGGGCATTTAGAAAAAGTGAAATAATTATGAGTGGAGTTAAATTAAGTGTTTTTCAATAAGCTTAGCTTCCTTAACAAGTAAGGACAAAAAAATTATTCCTATTGGAAAAAGGAAGGTTATAGGAGGAAAAAGAAATCATATACTTCTTTCATTATTAGTTTATTAGTTTTGAATTCTCTTTTTCCTGGTAGCACATTATAATGAATGCCTACTCCTGCTTGCCTCAGGTATGTGAAATGGTTATGATGATGATCACTGAAACATTCTTTATTTGAACACAATGTTTTGTGTTGCTCTATTTATTTTATTTAATTTGTATTTTATTTCAGTTATGTTTTTTTAGAGAAGTAGGAGGGGGAGTGAGGTAGCAGTGAAGAGAGAAAGAATGCCAAAGAAGACAGAAATGACTCTTCAGAGACCCTGGAGAAAGCCTTCATTGAAGGAGACACCACACATGTTTGAGTCATTGCCAGGCCTGGAAGACAGAAACCCATGAATTTTTGTAAACAGTTTGTCAGCCCCTGGGAAAGGTCTGGTTTTCATTGGCAAAATAATTGTGGAAACCTTTATCTCTTTTTTTGGCCTTGGAAGCAAAAATTCTTGTCATAATTTCTTTTTGTCACAACTCCATTGTTATTATATACTAGTGGTCTTCTCTCTCACCTTCTGGAAAGACCTCAGAAGTACTATTATGTCCCTGGAAAAGAACCCTCCTGTCGTGGATGTGAGCATCACAAGCCTGAGTGGATACCATTGCATTTTCCTTTCCTTACATTCAGCAAATGCATACAAAACTGTAGTGCCTTTTCTCTTAAATCTTCTACAAAACATAGCTGATTGCAGCTTTCCCTTTCAAAAGTGAGCTGCTTTCTTCTGTATTTCCTTTAAGATCTTCCTTTATATACATTTTCCAACCCCTAGCTGGCTATGACATCTTAAGAGTCTGCAATGCCAAGTGACCATTGAAATCAGCTGTATAAAAAGATCTTGAAAAAGAAGGCAGCCAACCCCTTTTTTTCTGCTTGCTTAATTCCCAACTGTCCATGTAGGATGCACACAACTCTCAAACTCTTTCTCAGTCTGTAAAGATACCTTCAATACCTCTAACACTGTCTTTGATTTAGTGTGTAAATATTCATTTAGTGTAAAACTTCCTCAGTGGAAAATTACTGTAATTTCCAATTTGCTCTAAGACCAAAGAGGGATTGAAGAATATCTGCTGTTCTCCTAGTCTGTAGCCTGTAAAGTCAAACCATGTTTTGACTTTGGAGCTGATTCATGATAGAGTGCATCTTCTAAGTTGATATTTCACAACCATTTGAACAACGGAGTGCAACATCAAAAGTGCAAGTCTCCATATTTCTGCAGTGCCCACTCCACTGGTTGCCTTTTTACTTTCTTCTTGTTTTTCTTCCTTTTCTGTTTTGAATGTTTTATTGATTTTGAACTTGGAAACTTTCTGTATGCTCAGATCTCAAAACCAGTTTAGTCTCTTTTTGAAATTTGTCAATACTGCTGACTTGTAATTGTCCATTCAAAAAATAAGTTTTCTTTTAATTTCAGCAAAGACATCTATCTCCTTTTTTTCACCTCCCACGATAAAGCCTAACAAACCATTATCCACTCATCCAGGTGGTGCAAATAGCTGTTATCTTGCTTAAAATTGTGTCTCAATTCCTCTTTATGATAAAAAAAACCCTGCTCAATTCATGAAACAATGAAATACTACATGTAATCTTCATTCTGACAGTCTGAATACCTAGAACCTGCCCATTCATGTCTAATGTAAGGTGAGGGGTCCGTCTTTTGTTTGATTCAGATGTTTGCATTTTAAAATCCTTTTTTATTTTCCTGAATTTTCTGTTCTGTAAAAATTTGCAGTGCAGAGGTTTCATATTCAGGACAGTCCTACCACCACTGCCCAAGCCTGTGCTGTTTTTTCTCCTTGAGATTTATGGAGATGCAAGTGGTAGCAAAGTATCTCTTCAGCTTGATGATCTTTTTATCTATTTCACACTAATTCCTTCTTACCATCCTGTGACAGTGTGTACAACCAGTAAGAAGATTCCTTCCTACAGGCATGGGGACATCCATTCATTGATTATCCAGTGGAAAATCCAATGAATTGTCTTCTGTTCTTAAGTGGTGTGAAGCCATGGTAGGATTTTTTTTGCACCATCTTTTATGTTGATAACAAAGATTAAGATAGCTTAAACATTTTTCAGCATTTGCTTCTAGATGGCAATTACAAATATTAAAATAACTTTGTGAGCAAGAACTTTTTCTCTACATATAGTTATCATGAACACATTTTATCATACTTTGTGGTATTCCCTAGTATTCCATGGACCACCAGAGGGGAGAATAATGCCTTTTCCAGCATTATTGTCATATTTATTTAGAAAGTGTCACATCGGATGCTGATTAAAAAAAATAAAAAGTTTGGCTTGGATCTTCATCCTAAAGTATAATTTATAGATATGGATTAATCCTTTTTTCCAGTTTCTACCTGCAGATGACATTGTGATCAAAGGTGTTTGAAACAACATTGATGACACTATTACTTTAATAAAGCAACAATAGTGTCATTATACATTCTTATATGCTATTTAACAATGTTTTAGTCACAATGCCTTTGACTTTTCTAGTGTGTTTACTTGGACTCTCCACATTCTTGGTGCTGTGCCTTCTGTTGTTGCAACCCTGTTTTTTCATTCTCACCTGCTGCTATAAGGACAGAAGACTGTGAGGTAAGGGGCTTAAAAATGTTGTGTTCATTGAAGACATAAGATGAGATGAGAATGTGGACTAGGTGGGGACTTTGTTCAGCTTTCCTGTGTCCGAAATCAGTGCCCTTCCTCAAAAGATGGAGCTGTTGAAACAATTTTTGCAATAAGTTACATCATGAAACCAACCTCTGCAGCCTGCAAGCCAATATAACATATGGCAGATTGAATTTAACGTGAGTCTTGCAGTTGAAAAATCTACACAGAGATTTGGAAATTTACTGCTACATGCCTGACTTCCATTCAAAAAAGAAAAGGTTAAAGTTAACTCTCTAGTATACATTTGTCCAAAAGAATCCCTCAGTAATGTCTTTGCCTACAAATTAACGGCTTGTAAGTTCAAAGTATGCAAACTGCCAGAGAAAACAATTGCCTGAAAACCTGATGCTGGAAATCTGCACAGTAGTCAAAACCACCTGCTTTACATGGTGTAAGCTCTCTTTGCTTGAGACATAAAGCCAGTTCCACACTGAAGAGAATAAGCTCCAAAAATGGTTGTAGTCTGAGGAAGTCTGTGAAAAGTCAAAGTATACTTTTCCTACCCTGGAAAAGCCCCTTCTGGGAATGAAAAAAATAATTGAATAAAGTTAGATCAGCTGCCAGTACCTCTAAGTAATGGTTGCAAGAAATCTGTAGTTCAGAATGGCAAAATGTAAATCCTGTAGTGAGTGATTAAGCAGGTGGGGGCCATCTACAAACTGTAAGGACCATGACCTTCCATTCTGGCTGTGAAGAGTTCAGAAAAACTGTTTCTACAAACCAAGCCCTTGCTTGCTCACCTTTCCCAACACAAAGGATGCCCTGCATTTAACCCCACAGGTTTCAAGTGCCTCACCACAGGCATCACAGCTGTCAGGTACTGTGTTAATAAAGACATATGTTAAATACCTATGCCTTGGGGTATGTAGGACATGGGTGAAATACTTGTTCTATCAGAGAATTACACATGACTATCCAAGGCATTAATTTCTTCTGTTTCCTTTTTTTTTTTCCCCCTCCTTGGTAGCAGCCCCTTTCAGTCCTCAGTTGAAAATAAACAACAAATGAAATAAATGGCCTAATGACATTTATGAATTCCTTCTTCAGAACTCAGCATATTGAAACTGGTGGAAAAGCTGTGTCAGTAACTGCATTTAAGATGAGCAGAATTCAGGTCAATTCATTAGCTAAGGGAAGTGCTTTTTGCTTTCTGTCTATTGACTTAAGTTTGCATTTACTTCACTTTTAAAACAACAAAATGCCTAGGTTTACTCATCTATGTCTTCTGGGTAACATGGTGTATAGAGACAGTGGGAAGAATGAATGTGTTCTGGAGATTGTGGGAGGTTAGTAGTCAAAGTTAGTGTTTATATTAGTTTTAATGGGAACCAGAGATGTGCATTTCTGTGTGTTGAGATAATGACTGTAATGAGAGAGCCAAAATAATAAGTCCCCTGGGCTCTCCATGTGTTTTTCCACAAAGCACCCACCACAAAAGATTTTTCTTCCATTTTGCAAATAATTTTTTTAAGTTAATGTTTTAAAGTATTTCTATTTTGAAATGCTAGCTCTCCTCCTGTTTACCTGCTATTTAGGCACTTGTGAATAATTATACTTATTAATTTCCAAATACTAAATTTGCTGCTAGAGTACCATATCTTTCCTACCCTCCTCACCCTAACCTCTCAAAAAACAAAATTAGGTTTATAAAGGTTTCTTTCCCCCATTAAAAAAAAAAAAAAGAAATTAAATATTTTTGAACAATGTATATTAGTAACCCACTCTTACTCTTCTGAATTCTAGAATAGTTATTTCAGTTTTGGCTGTTTCAATATACTGCTTGACTGTCAAAAAAAAATCACAATTTGCATAAATGTATAGTTTTTCTCCTCCATGAAATAGATTATTTTTCCAGATATGTAAAAATTCAGTGCACTATCAATGCATTTTTTTCAGAGTTCTTCCTAAACTTAATGGCAAAAGGAAAGAAATAGTCTCCTCACTTATTTTTAGGGTGGAAAATTAAAATGTGTGAGGTCTTTAGAGCAGGAATCAGACCTTGCATTTGTAACACCTTCTTTATCAGGGCCTTTGTGTATTATACAAAAAGATAATGCAAAGGATGACAGCATTTTGTTGGAGGCAACTACATATAATTGCTATGGAAGGAGGGCTTATCAGAAATGTGACTGCATATATGTGTTATGTATTTTAAAATAAGGCTTTTGTAGTGAATTTTGCAATGCATTTTCATTAAAAACTAATAAGTGCTGGAAACAAGTATATAAATTTTGCAAAGAAAGAGGAAATTAATTGATTTGTTCCTTTTCTTATGTCTTCCCTTTCTATTTGCCTGTTGTCTGCTTCAAAAAAAATAGTCACAAGTTTGTAAATACAAAGCAAAAAAAATGTTGCCTCTAGAGCTCTCATCAAAGACTAGCTCACACCAAATATTCTAATGAGAGGTAAATGAACAATGAATCAAAATATGATAACAAATATGTGATGAACTAAGAACAGTATAAATCAATAATTGCACTCTGGAAATTATACTGTCCTAGATTCTAGGAGGAGAAGAGACAATTTGCTGCAGTATTTTGTGAACAGAGCTATCCTGTGGGATCAGGCTGCAGAGGACATTTCAGTGGGAGGAAGAGAGCAGTAGGAAGAGCAGTATGATTCATGTTCAGCATCTCAAGTGGAGGATAGAGCACAAGGATTGAATAATGAAACAAAGACGAGATATTCAGCATGCCAGGAAGGTTTCTGTTAGAGAGCTGTTAGAATTATTTAAAAAGGTTAGTCTATGAATAAACATGCTTCATCAAGGTCTCTTACACATGCAAAGGGAGATGCTAATGAATAATAAAAGAGTAATGGGGACTGGTGAAGAAATTAATGTTAATCTTATCCAAAGCAGATACAAATTAATATTGGAGAAACATTTTTGTAATCACTTCTCAAGGCAAAAATTCAATTAATGTGACTGAATCAATATTTCAAATCTCAGTCCCTTGAAAGTATGCTTGTCTCTCTTCATATCAGCATGCTCTCCCGTGTGATCAGCCTGTGCTATTCAAGTTAATATTCGGGGAAACTTGTTAATGGTCTACTTTTAGTGAAATTTGGTCCAGTTCTATAAACTACAATGTTGTGTTTCAAACTTACCTCAGGGTATCTTTCTGTTAGAAGAGCTCAGTTTACATAGGGTAATTGCTGTATAGAAAATAGATATTTGAGCCAAAGATAGTTTTGCTTTAAGCTTCAGGGTCTTTTTTTTTTCCTTTTTCTTCCCAAGGATTATCTAGTATCCTCTCTCCACACAGGATGACATGTCAGTATATATGACACTACACTTCAGACTATATACTGAAACAAGATCTTCTGTAACAGCTAAAAAGATCCAGGAAAGAAAAGAGAAAAACAAAACCCAGAATAAAAGAAAAGAAAAGTCTTCAACAAAAAATAAAAATTCACTCTTCAGAACAAACAACTCTATTTGTCTCAACTTTATTGTAGCATAGGTCATTTTATATGTCTCTGATAGGCAGCCTCCCTCCTTGTGTAAAACAAAGTTTGGACAGCAAAGATATCTTTGCAAAGATCACAGGAATTATGACCTTACTTGTGTACTTCAAAAAATAATACAAAATATCACAAAGTGCTTCCTGGTTTTCATTATTTTGTCTTTTCTCTCTTCATTGGTGAAACCCCCAGATAAGGCTTTGTTTTTCACAAAGTGATCTTTCTTGTATACTATATAGTATAAATGCCTGTCATATTTTGTTTAAGGTGTCAGGGAATTGGAAAAAGTCTATGAAACTAAATAGACTACCAAATAATAGCTTTGCAGCTCTGGTAGATTGTGCTGTTTATGTTGTAATGCCTTGATGCCTTGACAGGTTTATACAATCAGAGGTTCTAAACCCTGTGATAGATTGGAATTGTTTGAAGCATGGTTTGGTTGATAAAATAGGCTTCTGTCCTCTTGCTTTCAAAACCAAATGGCGACCCACTCACAATCATCCTATTAAAGTAACTTCATGGACAATCTGACTTCTGTACTTTTAATAGATAAAGTATCATTCCCATAATGAAAGAAACATGAAATGGTTTCCATGCTGAATGAGCTCCCTTGAGATTCTGGGATTTGTCTCATTATAAATAGCTTTTCTATCAAGCCATTGCAATGCTTCTTCTCATCTTTCCTTCTCATCTGAGTGGAGAAATTTCCGTCAACAGCATTAGTCTGACTAAACCGGCACAACACTTGAAAGGGGGATATGCAGTAGATAAGATTACTTTTTTCCATTTATGTAAAAAATTATACACAGTGTCCCTGCTTTAAAAAGGATTACTATACGATGTGGACAGCATTGTACTCTCTCATTAGAAGAGCCAGATTACAATTTTATTTCTCTAAATAAGTCTGGGTTAGGCAAGGAGATCAGTAATTTCAATGCAGCTGCTTTCATAATGGAAAAGAAATCATCACTTGTGTATTCTTATCAGAAGCTGTAGGTAACTTCGCATTCAGTACTGATCAGAGTAACTCCTTGCATTCTGCAACCTACCACATGCCTCAACAATTTTATATGCAGGAAGGAATATTAAAATAATGAAGTAAAATGTTATTAAAATAATGCTACTGAGGGGAGAACTTAAAAAAACCCCACAAAACAGCAAAAAACCTAAGGAATCTGGAGACAAACCTTCTACAAATATGTCCAGAATTTCCCTCCTTCTTCTTCCCTTTATGCCACAGTTATTAAACATCTTCATCATATAAAATGATGAAGATTTTATTTCAGCATATCATGGACTAGGACCTCACATTGGAAACAACTCCTGGAGATATGTGGCCAACTATAGATGAGCCAAAGGGGATCCTCAGGCTCAGACACAATCCATGAAATGTGATCTTCCATGGAAAAGGTCCAAATGGACAGCTACCACCTCTGACTCCTGTTCTTTCTAGATTTCTATATCTCTGTGAAACTAAATTAAGGCAAGCACGAGATGGTGGATTTGTGGCTATGACACCCCATAGCAGTAAGGTTGTGTATTTTCACAACATAGAAGAAGCCAAGGATAAATTGACAAACCAGTTTTCTAAAGACCACAGCATAAAGCAAGTGACTAACATTAGTTGCCAAATTACATGACTCAGAAAGGCTTTTGTTTTCTATTGGATCTAGCCCTTGAATCCCTGACTTACGGATTAAAGCTTATAAACTGGGTCATTTTGCTTGCCTTAGAGTGAATGGAATGTAATGTGATTCCTTCCCACCTCTGGGAGTGGTGTTGGTATCTTGGATTTTCCTGACATCAAAGACCTCTCAAAATGATGTAACCAGATTTCTGATGATGCTTCCTGCTCAGGGAGAATGTCATGCTCTGTCAATGCAGAGGAAGAAAAAGAAGAACTAGACGGGGAAAAGAAGATTAGAAGGATGAAAAAAAAATTAAAATATTTTTTCATCTAAAAGAGATACAACCATTGGCCTTTAAAAATTGCTGTTAAATTTAAAGACTGATCAGGCTCTAACACATCAGAATATAATATAGCCAAAATTTAGTGTGTTCTTAAGGTATGCTACTCAGAAACCCATTCCGAATTTCAATTCAACTTCTTTTTTTTTTTTTCTGAGAATTCCTCTATGTCTTTCACACCACAACACTATTCTTCAGTCATTATTATGTATCATGCCATTGCATACTAAATTCCCACTTGGTTGCTAAGTGCAGTTTGCCCTAAGACATTTCCACAGCAATTATTATCAAGTCACAGGAACCATGAGAACTAGCAGAGTTTTCATAGAAACATAGCAATTAATTCTATTTGGAACAATGACAAATTCATTTGGAAATGTCTGAAAAAGGATAATATAGAAATGGCTTATTTGCAATAATATCATATTTTAGAGGCCTCTATGCTATACTCTCTATCCAGTTTGCTCTGGTAATTACATGGAACCAAAACTATTGGATATTATTCAATGAGTCTAGGTCCTCACTTCTGTTAATCAGATTAAGTAATATGATACCCTGGAGATGTAAGCTTTTGCCCAGTACTGCAAATTTTTCAATCAGGAAAAAAACCAAACAAAACAAAAAACAAAAAATAAACACAGGACATCCCCGCCAAACAAAAACAAGCCACCAAAGCCTACAAAACCCCCAAAACCCCAATTAAAGAAATAGAACATAACAAAAAAAAAAGAAAAAGAAAAGAAAAATGTGTCTTCAGAGAAAATATTCTACTGTCACTTAAAATAAGAGTTATTATGTTGAGCCTATTTCTGTCACCAAAAAGGGTAATTTCATTGGCTTACTTAGATTCATTAAATGCTAAGAGAGATCTGCCTACAATAAGGAAATACAGGTCAGTCTAAAGCAAGGTTTTTCCAATTCCTTGAGAATTTGTCTTGATCTTCCTGTATCCACCTGCCTTTCCAGGCTGGCATCATGGTGTTGATAATCATGAAAAAGAGAGTGAAAGATGACCAGCTTTGCATGTTTTCAGGAGCTGCACCCAATTTTCATCCTGCTCTCCTGAATGAACAGGAATTTGGCAAGCTATTTAAAATAATTGTCAGCTTCTTTTGACCCTTTTACAATCACTCCAAGAGACTGCAATTTGTAGACTTAAAAACAATAACCTAAGTCAGCGTCTTTCCTTATATCACCAATGGAAGTACCTTCAATAGATTGCAAAAGGTCATGTAGTTCACCGGGAGGGGATGCTGAATGCTCACCCATTTTTGAGCCAATGCAGAATCCCTTTGTCGTTTGCAGACAGAAACAGACATTTCCATCATATGATTCTGCACAATCCACATGTCTGAAGTTGAAGAGCTTAATTGCTCTCATAAGGATGTATTAAATACAGAGGAAATCTAGACAGCTAGCCCACTATACACCTTTCTGCAAGCATTTGAAGTTAGTCTAGAAACCACTGACATATGATCGGTTTTCCTGTAATTTATGGGCAATGTGGGTTCCTTCTTAAGTAGTGTGATCACTAAATGCAGGTTGCTGGAAGCAACTACTTCTTTTTATTAACTATTTAGCTAACTTAAACATCCTTGTGAGACTGGTTACTCTTTCACAGCTCTGTGCTTAAACTATTAATATGTTTGCACCTTGAATTAGCTGTCTATATTAGTCCCATTGTTTGCAAATTGCAGGGTGACCAAATAAACTTTAAGGAGAATATTACAAAATAACAGTGGTGAACATTTTTAATGCTATTTATCAAAGTTACACAGAGATGATAATTGGGGTTTATAAATAGAATTAGATGGCCAACTCAATTAGATTTAGTGGAAATTAGATATTAAAGGACCATGGATAAATTCTACTTGGTAGATTGTAATGGTAAATACATAATTGTAATGCTAAGAAAAAAAAACCCTCAAAACAAAAAAAAACTCCACTAAGAGAAATATGTACCAAAAATGATAATTCGGAGGCAAAGGGAAGTAAATGATTAAAATGAAAACATAAAATCCATTATTTGGTTCAGATCCAAAGATCTTAACCCACTATCTTGTTTCCTACTATAGGAATAGCAGAGGTAAGCTTCTTAAATATAGTCCCCCAGCTCCCATCAATTACTACTAAAGGATTTTTTGAGCCAGAGAAAGTATCTTAATATTTGATAGCTCTTGATGTTGGGTTTTCTTCCCTCCCTCCCCCTCCTCTCCCCAGTCATGGATTTGTCTGCTCTCGTATTGAACTCCTGTGAATGTCTAGCATACACAATGTCTGGTGCAATACAGTTCTAAAGTTTAATTAGCCTTACTATGAAAAACTTCTTCACTCTAGCCTCCTGTGTTAGTTTTGTTTAACATTCTTTGGATCTTATATTAGAAGAGACAATGAAAAATCATTGCGGGTTCATCTTCTTCATGATGTGCATAATTTTGCAGACCTTTATTGTATTTTCCAGGCTGAAGAGTTCCACATTTTGATCATCCTTGTTCCTTTTTTCCATTTGCTAGTTCTGTTATATTCTTTTTTTAAGATGGGGAGTCACACAGCATACAGTATTCAAGATAAAAGCACACAATGGATTTATATGATGGCATAACAGTGCTTTCTGTTTTGTTTTGATTTTTTTTTTCCTATTAAGTCATACAATTTGAGTTCCTTTTTGACAGCTACTAATCATTAAGTTTATATTTTCATAGAAGCATATATAATTACCCAAGATGTATTTCCTGAGTAGCAATAGCTTATCTTAGAGCCCATCATTTTGTATGTAAGGTTAGAACTGTTTTCTCCCATGTGCATCACTTTGCATATATCTACACAGAATTTATTGTATTATATTACATTGATTAGAAATGTGAAGTGAATATTCAATTACCAAAAAAAAAAAAATAAAAATGCTTAGTTGCACTACAGAGGGTTATATGGATATTGAAAAGTGATTGTGCCAGATGAGGATTTAATCAAACTGCCTAGTGGTTTACATGAAACTCTTCCTTCATTTGTAAATATGTGTTCACTAAGCTAGACTGTAATTAGGAGCAATTACAAATTAAGACACAATAATACCCTGCATATTAGCACAGGGTTGTGTTTCTTTACAGCTGTTTGTATATATAAAACTCCCATAAGTGTTAAAGCATTAGGCTATTGATTGGCTTCTTAAGTTAACTCTGCCACCCTTTAAATGCAATCAAAAAGGGATTGCGATGAGTTAGCTTTATGTGAAAGGCACAAGCCTATGTGAGTCATGCAAAAATTGGTAGGAAATCTATCCTTATAGAAGTAGACCAAACCAAATCTGTGTTTTGGGCTTTATAAGAGATGAAGTTCACCTTACAGTACACCTATAAATTAAATGTTTACAGTACTGTCCATACAAAATATCTCAAAACACCTTATATTAAAAGTGCCTCAAACAAAAACTTAGGAATGTTCTGAACTTGAAACTGAGATATGAGCCTTAAAATTAAATTGAAAAGTTCTTTTTTTCCTCCCCAAAGAGCTGTGCTGACTTTACAGTTCTAATATCTGATAGAAGTGAATCCCACAATCAAGGAGTGTAAAAAGCAAAAGACAAAACCAGCATTGAAAGGATTTAGGCTAAACTAAGGGTCACTTGGCAACTCCTGAACAGAAAACCTCAGTACAATGCAGAGGAGAATACTGACTCCTATAATTGAAAATGGGTGAAAAACCAAGGTTGTGAATTGCTTTAAAAAGTAATAGGGTAGTTTGATGAAGCAGAGAGGGCAAAAAGCAGATGGGAAGGGATCAAGGAAAAAGTAATCTAGAATGAAGTCAAACCAGGGGAAGTCAACAGCATCCTTAAAGAGTTTTGATTTGAATGGAACAGAATAGGAAAATACTTTTTATTCTTTCCATTCCTTCCCCCACCCCCTCTTCATGATGGAATAGTTAAGAGGAAAGGAATATACTTATTTCTCCCAATAGGAACCACAAAAAGGCAAATGATTCCTAGTTAAATGAGTGACAGCAAAGTATCAATATTAGCTTAAAAAAAAGAAGGGACTAAAAGGGAAAAAAAGCTAGGGATAGATCTAGCTAGCTAGATTGATAGATATTGGGGAAGCAGAACTGTCTGGTCCTAAAGAAAACTTGTATTTGGGCCCATAAAACAAATTGATTTCTACAGGTGTAACTCTCGCAAAAATATTACGGTCTTTCTGTTCAGCAGCTCATACTTGCAAGGCAGTAGCACCGATGAAAACTGACAGATTTTGACTACATAGATCACTCAAATAGTCTATTCAGAAAGTAGTGCAGATAAGAATACATGTGTGTTCTTCATCTCTTGTGTGTTTTCATGTCCTGTCTAAATTTCATAAGCATATAGAGGTGATAGTGAGTTTAGAAATACTTGTGGTTTTTTTCATAACTTAGCTTGAGTCAGGCAGTTTATTTTTAAGACAAGAATTGACTTTGCGTCAACAGACATCTAGATTTATGTTCTGAATCTGAATTTTTCAAGATGTGGCTTTGCACCTCACTATGTGTACTGTGCTTTGGCCATGAAATAAACTTGCCAAAATATTTTTGAAGCATGAGGAGCATATGCTAGAGGCAATAATCTGAGCACTCGTGCTGGTGGACAGGGCTTGAAGTTAAGGAAATCAGGGAGAAAGAAAAAGAGATAATTTTAAAGCCAAATGTTTCAAAAGCTGTGAAGGTGTCTGTATTATCCTTTCAAGCTGCTGCTGATTAGTATCACTGAAAATCAAATTGCTTTTTATATTATTGTCTAAATATGAGTTTAGTTAATGATTTTTGGGTTTTTTGCACAGTCCAGGTACATAGTGTGATTAAGTAGGTGAAGGCTCAGATATAATATATACATACACAAATAGTTTTCTATGAGAAATCCATCTGGAGAACAGTATAAGACATACATAAATGGGCAGGATGGGTAGAGGGTGTTTACTTTAGCTAAGGTCTCTTAACCGTAGTAGATTGAACATGTCAATTATCAGTCTGCTTCATGAAAGAATTGGGAAGGCAAATGTTCTTTAATGACAGGTCAGTGTTCACTTTGATGCTTTATATATGACCCTAACTTTAACTTCCTCCATTTGTGCATTTGCCTTTCTGAAAATGACAGGTCAGATTTCTATTGAGCTTTCTAACGAGCAGTGTTGAGTCACTGAGTTGTTTCTGAGAGCGGAAGCAAGCCTGCTTCATCAGCCCAGTAGCTTTATGCACTTTTGCACTGTCTCTTGTGTTCACCCTCATTCCTGTGGAACCACCCTGGGTATCTAACACAACTCTGAGAGCAAATTACAAATGTACAAATTGGGTCCAACAAAATCCTTTTTTTCTCTGAACAGAACAACCTTATCTGCTCTACACATTGGGAACATTCCCTGTACCATGCCAAGTCCTTAAAATGTGCCCAGATGTTCCCTGTTAAGGGTGTTAGCTGGTGTGTGCAAAAGTTTGGCAGGAAGTTGGATTGCAATTAAACAGTATGGAAAATCATGTCCCACGTTCAACTTGCATCCATGGACTACACAAATTGAACTTGCTGTAATAGTTATAGTAGCAGTGTGCGCATGCCTGTAGTACACAGTAGCAGTTTTAATGATCTCTGACTTGGTCACGTATGTGCCTTCTGTACAGCTCCACAGGAATCTACAAATTATCAACCTAAATACCACTACCTTAAGCTAAACACTACCTAGAGAAATTAATATCATCATGATGTGGTCTGGCTCCTTACTATAGTAAATATGTAATTTTTAAGGGATTTTAGGGAGAAAAATAGGGATGAGGCATATTAGTTAGACTGTCTGTGGCCATGTATAACAAAAAGATGCCCTACAAGCTGAGAATTATAGTCAACTGTAATAATACATAGAAGAGCACATATGTTTGAGCACAGCCACTACACACTTTAGAAGAGCAAATTAAATAGTCTGTCCTATTGTACAGCTGTGAAGTGGGATCTGAGAGGCAGGAGCTGGTCAGTGATTGTCTATTTAGAAAAGATACACTGTACTGGAATCAGAAGGTATTGATGGATTATTTCTCCATCCCATATACATTCTGAATACATGTAACTGCTTTACACTTATACAATCAGTTTATCACAAAAAATCCATACCAATCCTTTTTATTGTAGAGAGAATTGAGAATGTGTGTTGAGAATGTGTCTACATTATCCATATTCTCTTTAAATGGGGCATTGCTTCATAGGGTCTTGCGGTGTTGTTCAGGAAAAAAATGCATTAAATATTTAAACCAATAAAATAGATTCCCTTGATCTATCAGTTCAGCTATATTGAGTTTATCTAAGATGGTAGAAGGCCCAGATCAGAGAATCTAAAAATATTTTAAAGTCACATTTAATGACACTTCCATAATTAAAAGAAAAAACAACTGAAATTGTGGCACACAGAATTAAAATGATACAATATGGTGCTTTAAAACATCACCAACCAGATACTTTCCTCCATTTAAAGAAGGAAAAAGGCATTTTGTGTTAAATAAAAGAATGCAAGCAAGTAGCTTTCGTTGAAGTTGTGCCCTGGTATGTAAATAAAGTATACAGTTCTGATAACCACCACAACCTATTACAGTATGTTGTGAAACTGGCAGTGTTCAGTCCTAAGGTCAATAGGGGTGAAAGGAAGGCTGAAAAGATAAGTTTTCTGCTGAGACTGGTAAATGCCTGGATGCTGGGATTTGGGGAGGGTGTTTTAGTTTCTGTAAATGGGGAAAGTAACTTCAGGTTCAATGATTTGCACACTTAGATGAATGATACTCCTGTTTTGGTTTTTTTTGGGTTTTTTTGTCAAGTCTCAAGGCATGGCAGACAGTCAGGTCTCAGTGCAGCTATTGCCTGACACACTGAAGGTACATTTTGGCTGCATTTTCTGTTGCCCAAAAAAAGTGATCTATCAGTACAAATGAAGCACATTCTCACCTCTCCACCAGAATCATAGAACCACAAAGTTATTGATGTTGCTAAAGACCTTTAAGAACATCAAGTACAACTGTAAACTCAGAACTGCCAAGTCCACCACCAACCCATATCCCAAAGTGCCACATCTGCACGTCTGTTAAATACCTTCAGGAGTGGTGACTCAACTACCTTCATGTTCAGCTGACTCTCAACCAACATTCCCCAGTCCTTGTCCCCCACTCTTCCTCAAGCCTGTAGCATATTTGTGACCCAAGTGCAGAACCTGGCACTTTACCTTGTTGAACCTCATACAAACTCACCTTGGCCTACTGATCCAGCTTGTCCAGATCCTTCTGCAAATCCTTCCTACCCTTCAGAAGACCAACACTCCTGCACAACTTGGGGTTGTTAGTAAACTTGCTGAGGGTGCACCTCATCCAGATCATCAATAAAGCTATTAAACAGGACTGTCCCCAGCACTGAGCTCTGGGGAACACCACTTGTGACCAGCCACCAACTGGATGTGGCACCCTTCCTTGGGCCCATTCCTTGGGCCTGGCCATCCAGACTGCTTTAACCCAGTGAAGGATGTTGTCCACGCCATGGGCTGCTGTCTTCTCCAGAATGTTGTGGGAAATGATGTCACTTTACTAAGGTCTAGGGAGACAGCATCCAGAGCCTTTCCCTCATCCTCTGAGTAGGCTATCTTGTCACAGAAGGGCATCAGATTGATCAAGCAGGACATGCCTTTCCTAAAACTTTCTGCATATTTTTAGGGTGTGAATATATGAAGAGATGAAATCTTCTCAAGGGGAGGTTAGTAAATGTTCAATAGAAGAACTATTGTTTCTCTTACTGTAAAGAATTTTTCTTTACTTTATAGTTTAATTCTTCACTTTATCGTTTACTTCTTCATTTCTTGCTTACCTCTTTACTTTATCGTACTCCAAAGAAGAATTCTTTAAGAAACACTATTAAGGAACAACAAACCACCTTGTGAAAGATGCTGCCTAGCCAGAATGCTGTAAGTGACCTACCTTCGGAGTGACAGAGTACATGAGTTATTAGCTTAATGTCTTGGGCAGTGAGTAATGGAAGTTTATATGAGAGTATGACAAATATACAGTTGGGGGGAAAATGATGCATGCTTAAAATAATTTTTCTCAGCTTTTTAACACAAAAAACCCTCAAACACCTCTCTCAATACTCTTGTAAATTTTGGAAGAGTGCTTGCTTTGGACTGACTTTTCTCCTTTTCAATTTTGTGTGCAATGTAATTATGATATCCAGAGAACAACAGTGGAGATGAAAGTCAACTGAAAAGAGTTGAAAATCTGCTGAAAACATTGTTTTATACATGGTAAAGAAAACAAAAGAAAACTGAAGAGGTGAAAAAGAATTTATGAAGCTGAGAGATTGGTCAATAAAATAGCAGGGGCAGAAAAGGACAACGAGGTGTGGAATAAAATCTGCAAGAGGGAGGCATAAGTAAACCATGACTGTTCAACATGAAAACAAGATGACCTAGAGATATGAGAAACACAGAGAGGACTGGTAGACCATAACTGCTCCTTTTCTCTTCAAACACAAAAGACAGAAGTTATTAAGTACAGTTATGAGAGTTAAGTTTCAAACAACAACCAACAAAGGAAAAAAATCCCAAGAAGTAATTTTTCAATCAGTGAGGATAAAAAAAAAAAAAAATTGTGGATTCAAGAAATTTACCTGGGTTCAAAGGGAAACTGGATGAATACTCAGAAGAGAGATCCATAGGGGGTTACTGGAAAGACATCAACAGCCTAAGGTAGAAGAACATAATAAGGAAATACAAATATATACTCAACCTTATCTAGGCATGCATCTGGGATCTGTCTGAAGATGAGGCACTGGGCTAGATAAACCCTTGGGCAAAGCTGGCTTATCTCAACCATTCTTCTGAATATCATTCATCCCGTTCACCTCAAAACACCACTATGAAAACGTACCTTTTCATTCACATCCAACAAAAAATATTTCCTGCCTTTATTCTCCCTATTCCCTCAGTTTCAAAGTGGCAGAACATAACTGCAGCAGAAGAGGATTAGATACTGAAGCCATCCATCCACCTTTGATATGCATCTTTGAGCCCTTTTCTGACCTTTTCTTATTTAATTACTTTTCTGTGTTCATCTGGTTTCCCATTAGGGGTCTTTCTCTTTTTCTCTTTTCTTTTTTCCTTTTTATTTGGAAGGTGGGGAAAAGGTCATGGTCTTCTTTGTTCTGAAGGTTTCTTTTTTTGTGAAGGAAAATTTTAACTAGTTTTAGGCTTCTTTCCTTAATATACCCATTATCTTTATTGATTTCTCTTTGTTTATGTTTTACTAAATCTTTTTATGGCTAAAATCCTTTCCCATTAATTCTGCATTAGCCCAGGGAATTTTTTGGGGGGAGTAAGTGAAAAAACTCCACAAAACCTCATTGGAGCTATTTAGCAAATAATACTGTTTTTTTTAGATCTGGGTCTAAATTCAGCAGTATCATACCTTGTCTGAGGACTTGCCCATCCAAATTTTTATTTGCTTAGTGCTTCTGTATTCTGGTGACTAGAATGTATCTGGATATTTCTATATAGAAAGAAAATCTGTGATTGCTTTTTTCTCAGAGAGTCATGAGATCACTCTGCTCTGATACCACTCAGCAGTTGTATAGACTCTGTATCCCTGTGTTGAGTCTGATTTAGCATCTTACAACTAGGCTTATTTCAAGGAAATTTCATTTTGTCTTGGACTTCAGTACTTCCGGTTCTCTTGAAGTCAGGCAGATTCTGCTGTATCTGACCATAAAAGTTTGTAGACAGACAATTCCAGCTGGAGTAGTGAGGTACAAGATTGTTGCATGGCCCCCAATAAACTTGCTGTCCTTGCCTACTCTATCACATGGAGGATTTGTTCAACTTCAAAGTGTGAGTCACAATGGAATAAAATACTTTCCCATGAATAAATATCTCTATTTGGAAGATTCCTTTTACAGACATTCTCTTCCAAATCTTTTAAAATATTGATGCAAATGTCTGGTCTTATATTTAGAGAAGAAAAGGCATTTAGATCTAAAAGCAGAACATCTTGTATTCAGGTCATTTAAGAATATTGGTAATTACTTTTGTGCATATTCTAATTAAATATGCATGTATAACTTTAATTTCAAATAGCACTTCATAGAGATTTAAAATCCAGACCTTCCCACCCTGGAGTTTACATCAGACAATATATAAGGAGCAGAGATGAAAGAATGTGCAATGCAAGATGGGATAAGTCCTGCTACAAAGATAATGAGAATCTCATGCTGTTGTAAACGAGACATGGCAAAGCTGATGGTTTAATTTAAGAACATGGAAGGCATGAGGATGAAAAGCAGATAATGATGAAAAGCTTAAGAGGAGGAGTTTGAAAGAAAAAGGGTGAACATGAACCCTTCAACAAAGTGTATCTCATATCAAGGCAACGCCTTTGAAGTTGCTCAAGTCATTAAACCAGGGCTAAGCTTGGCCTACAAGACTAAAATAAAGCTGTGACACAAAGCTGAGGTTCTGCACTTGAGTAGGTACAGCCAGCAGGAAATTCCAGCATGTATTGTATATGCCAGTTGTCTTCTGAGAGTCTGGAAGTGCTTGCTAAATCATTGACCAATAAGCTCAGCACTTGAGCATGCCATCAAGTTTACAGAGAGAGGAACAGACAGACAGACAGCTGAACTGCAGGTGGTGGGTGGGTGCAGCGTGTACTGTGTTAATTGCTGTTACTTTCGGAGTCTAACAGACCTCTCTTAATGAGGACTATGGTTGCATGAGTGAAAAAGTTGAACTGTTCCTGAATGTGACTTAGACAACATGCAGTGGTATCTGTCCTGCTTTTTAATACACACACAGTGTGTATTAAATTGGAACAGTCTTGCTGCCCATCACTGTAGGGCTGGAACTCTGTGCCTTGCTGAAAATCTTGTGTTCTCTTGGGAGTCTCATACTTTTTCATTGAAAAAGATCTTTCTGATAAGATTGAGATTCTTTTTATGTCCAGAGCTCGTAAAGGGTCTCGGTAAGTTTCTCTGTGGTTTCTAGTCTTCCTCTTGCTCACATAATTGACACTAAAAAAGAGAAAAACACAAAGCAAAGATTGTTGAAAAATACTACGTTTACGGAGGATTTTAGGAAGCTTTTTATTTCTCATCTTTATTTTGGGAAAGACATAGGCAGACATAAAAATGATCAGTCAATTATTGCAAAGAAAATAGTTTTCTTTGAGAAAAGTAAAACTTTGGGGGTTTTTTTTGGTTATGGAGTGCACTGATACATAGTTTTTTTTCTTTGCAATGTGCAGCCAGCATCCTAACTCTAACAAAGTACTTTTAAAAAATATTTCATTGGTTTGTATTTATTGACCTGGTATAATACAACACAGTATCTATTGTGTTGAGTTTTTTTGATGCACTGCATGAACAGCTTCACAATGCAGTTATAGGAGTGATTTCTTGAAAATAGTGGATTTGTTCATCAGGAGTTTACGATGCCAGCTTTCTTTATTTTTAACAGGCATGTAACAGTCCTTGGCGACAGTGCATATAGACGAACACACACACAAATATAGAAAATACTTCAAATATGCATTTCCCTCTCTCTCTCTGCCTACATTCTCCTCTAGCCTGGAGGCACTTGGAAAGATATCACTAGGGCTAACAAAAAGTGTTCAATTAATAATAAATCTAAAAATATTTGAGTTCTTGCTCAGTTGAAGTTCAGCTCAATTTCATGTTTATGAAATGCGGGTCCTACTTGAATCAGCTGATCCTCTGCTAAGATAGGGTGACCGGGTTAGTGGATGAAGGAAAAGCTGTGGGTGTTGTCTCCCTAGACTTTAGTAAAAGCTTTGACACCATTTTCCACGGCATTCATGGCCTGGATGGGTTCACTTTTCATTGCAGAAAAAACTGTGTGAATGGCCAGGCCCAGAGAGTGGTGGTGAATGAAGTTACATTCAGTTGGCAGCCAGGCACTAGTGGGGTTTCCCAGGGCTCAATATCAGGGCCAGTTGTGTTTCATATCTTTATCAATGATCAGGAGGAGGGGATTAAGAACATGCTCAGGCAGTTTGCAGATGACACCAAGCTGGGCAGGTGTGTTGACCTCCTGGAGGGTAGGAAGGGTTTACAGAGCAAACTGGAGAGGCTGGATCAATGGGATGAGGCCAATTGGATGAGGTTCAACAAGGTGAATGCCAGGTCTTGCTCTTGGATTGCAACAACTCTATGCAGTGCTTCAGGCTTGAGGAAGAATGGCTGGAAAGCTGCCTGGCAGAAAAGGACCTGTGGGTGCTGGTCAATAGCCAGCTGAACACAAGCCAGCAGCATGCCCAGGTGGCCAGGAATGTCAATGGCATCCTGGATTGTACCAGAAATAGTGTGTCCAGCAGGACTAAGGAAGTGCTACTCACCCTGTACTTGGCACAGCTGTTGTCAGCCCTGATTTAAGATCCTACTGAGTACATCAATTTTTATGAAATGAGTGATTTTGATTTCTCAAAGAATCACCATCAAAGGTATTAGCAAAAGTGGTTTTAATATGAATTTATGAAAGGATGACTTAAGGTTTGATAGCAAGGTTCACTATCAGTTACTATGTGAAAGAAACATAAAAAGGAATGTTAGGTTAGAAACCAGCTAGAATCTTTTACAGAGATCAGAGATGCAAAAAGGCGATGAAGACCCTCCTGCTGAGTCACAAGATTCTGAAAGGACCCTCTTGCTTTTTAAGCTCCTTTTCAGAGAGGAGTCTAAGAGTGGCTAGATCCAGATTTAGTCCCGGACTTGGTCAACAGCTTATGTCTAAGGGATTATATGTACAAAATTTGTAATAATTAATAATGAATACCTACATGATTAGTAATGCTTCCTCTCTATAATTCAGGATGCCATCAGTCACTGAGGATCAGTTTTAAATAACAAGTCTCTCCACCTAGCGTAAGGAAGGATTGCTTGTTCTCAGGTATGGTATCTCAGACCTTGAGAGGCTTTCCCTGCTCAAAGGTAGTCACCTGGCATGCATTCCAGAGAGAATTCAAATTGGCTTCATCCAAAGATTTATCAATGATAAAAGGTCTATGCCTCGAGAGCTCAACGGGAGATCATTGCCATGCAGCCAGACAGAGAGATCCCAAAGAAGACTCACTTGGACTGACACATTTATGGATAAAGAAGTTGGTTTGCAGTCAAATTGCATACAATTAGAAAGTTATGCATGAGATTCCTTGCACCCACAACTTTCTTGGTTCTATGATAAATGAGTCTTGGAAAAAGCACCTGCTATTCGTGTGCTAATCCCATGACTGATGTTCCAAGTTCATACTTATCAATGTTCACTGTGTCTCATCAATGTTCACTTCTGCTCCTCTGAAGCTTGTTAGAGGAGTTTTTGGCCATGCAACAGCTCAAGCCTTTACATCCTTTGGAGAATGTATCAAACTGCTGCTAGTTATGTTAAAGTGTCGAATGTAACCGTCACGTTTTATGAAGTGGCACATCAAACCTTTTGTTCAGTTTTGGGCTCCTCACTACAAGAAAGACACTGAGGTGCTGGAGTGTGTCCAGAGAAGGGCAATGAAGCTGCCCTTCATGGTGAAGGGTCTAGAGAACAAGTCTTATGAGGAGTGGCTGAGGGAGCTGGGATTGTTTAGCCTGAAGAAAAGGAGGCTCAGGGAGGACCTTATTACTCTCTACAACAACGTGAAAGGAGTTTATACCAAAGTAGTTGTTGGTCTTCTTTCAAGTAACAAGTGATAAGACAAGTCGAAATAGTCTCAAGTTGCACCATGGGAGCTTTAGATTCTGTATTAGGAAGGATTTCTTCATTTAAAGTGCCATGCTTTAGCAGCGGACTGGTCCGTGTTAGGTTAGCAGATGGAATTGATTATCTTAAAGGTCTTTTCCAGCCTTACAGATTTTATGATTCAGGAGCTATTGGTTATGCATGAACTAGATCCTCATAAGAATTTAGGCTCCTAAAGCCAGAGAAATACCGATTTCCCTTTGATTCATAAAATTGCTGAATGTACTAAAGTACAATTTAGACGAAATATAAGTGTCTATATTCAGGAAAATCTGTCAAAATTATACAAGGTCTTGAAAAGACAAAGCAGCCATTCTGGAAAAAGCTTCTGTATTAGTGATAGTGTAAAACAGTGATAAGACTACCTATAGTGAGCAGACTGTCTGGTTATCTAGGCCCCCACTCAAGTGCCATAAGGCTCAGTGTTTCAACACCTAAAATGGAATAATTTCTGACTTGAGATTTTAAACTCAAGGATCTTAACAGATGACATACTTGAATGCTTGGATGTTATTAGGGCACACCACAAAGCAGAAACCTTTGTAGCCCTTTTGGGCTTAAAACCTCCCTTAAAATGACATGCAGAAACCCCAGTTAAGCTGTAAGTTAAAAATTATGTTTTGTTATTAGGTGTTGAGATCAACATTTTACTTACAATTAGGTAAGCATTACCTGACTTTTACATAATAACTTGGAACACTCAAGAAGTCCCAAGGGAAGAAGAGTCCTAAAAGTTAAGAAAACTCTCAACTCACAGAGACTTAAACCTCTAAATCACATTTTTATCTGTCATAAAGCCATGGAGCATTGAAGATGAATGAATATCCTGTCTGTTGAAGATGAGTCTTTGAGAATGCAGAACTTCTGACTCCAAGGAGAGTAAGTAAGTCAGATCTTTTCTCTGTTCTTACTGTTGTACTACCTGCCTAGAAGGTGCTCAGTAAAAGAAAAGTTGCTTGAGTTTTTCTCCCAGAAGTGTTTATGTATTTTACAAGAGACAAATATTGAATATTAATCCTTCAATTAAAAGCAATTTTTTTTCGTATGACACAACCTAGGTTTTCCATCTCATCTTTCCTAGGTACACACAGCCAGAACCTTGCAGAAAATGAAGACAGACAAGAAAAGTAAATACTCCTTTATGCTTGCTCACTTCTGTGTATATTACAGAGTGTGGCCTGAATCTTGGTGCCACCATCTTCAACATCACTGCAGAACCCTGATGGCACCTGGGTACCAAGTTATTTGACTCTGAAATCAAGGTACAGGAAGCTGATATACATCCAAGGGTCTCTTCAGTCTGAAGTTAGACTGTAGTAAGGAAGTATACTTGGTGGCAGCATGCCTGGATTGCCTACTAGAAATAGCCTATTTTAAATGGAAAATTGAGACAGGGAAAATTTGGCCTAGGGTGTAGAGATAATTAATTAAAACTCTGTCTTAACTAGTGATTCAAGATTTGATGGAATAATCACAGAATTATAGAATAGACTGTGTTAGAAAGGCCCTTAAAGTCACCTAATTCCAACTTCCCTGCCATGGGCAGGGACACCTTCTGCTAGACCAGGTTCCTCAGTACCATCCAACCTGAACTGAAACACTTCCACGGATGAGGCATTCACAGCTTTTCTGAGGAACCAGTGCCAGTGCCTCATCACCCTCACAGCAAAAAACTTTCTCCTAATATCCAGTCTAACCTACTCTCAGTTTGAAGCCATTTCCCCTTGTCCTGTCACTACATACCCTTGTAAATTGTCTCTCTCCACCTTTCTTGTAGGCTCCCTTCAGGTACTGTAAGGCCACAATTAGATGACTCTATAGCCTTCTCTTTACCAAGCTGAAATAAAACCAGTTCTCTGAGCCTTTTCTCATAGGAGAGGTGCTCCATCTTTCTAATCATCTTGGTGGCCCTCCTCTGGACTTGTCCAACAGGTCCATGTCCTTCCTTTGTTGTACCTCAGAGCTGGATGCAGCACTGCAGGTGAGATCTCACCAGAGTGGAGAAGAGGGACAGAATCTTCTTGTTGCTCTGCTGGCCACAGTGCTTTTTATGCAGCCCAGAATATCTTTCGTTTTCTGGGCTGCAAGTGCACATTTCTGGGACATATCTAACCTCTCATCCACCCCAAGTTCTCGTCAGGGCTGGTCTCAATCTGTTCATGTTCCAGCCTGTGTTGATACTGGTTATTGCCCTGACCCAGGTGCAATACCTTGCACTTGGCCTTATTAAACCTCATGAGATTCCCATAAGCCTACTTTTCAGGTTTGTCCAGTTCCCTCTGGATGGCATCCTGTCCTTCAGATTTGTCAACTGAATCACTCATCTTGGTGTCATCTGCAAATTTGCTGAGGATGCACTCAGTCCCTCTGTCTATGAAGCTATTAAATAACACTGGTACCTACACAGACCCCTGAGGGACACCACTGATGTCAATTGGGACTCTGAGCTGTTGACCATTACCCTCTGGGTGTAACTGTCCAAGCAGTGTCTTATGCATCTAAAGAGCTCACTCTGCAAATCCATCTCCAATTCAGAGAGAAAGATTTTGTGGGGAATGTGCCAAAGACTCTCCAGAAGTCCAGATAGATGACATCTGTAACCCTTCCTTTGTCCACTAATAATCTCCTGGTATGTATTGATTGCCCCTGGGACCAGCTTGTAGACTTTGTGTCAGTTTATAAATGTATTAAATACAAATACTAATGTGGCTTAGAGTTTTAATTGAGTAATGATGGAAAATACTGAAAAAGTTAAGAACTGCTTTATAACCACCACAGATACCTGAAAGACATATGATTGTTTGAACAGCAAGACACTGATGACACATGTTTCAAATATTCAGTATTCATTGCTGCAATGTTCATCTTGATGTGAAATGACAGCAGAAAAGAAACCATCCAAAGAAGGGAAATGAGAATTCTTATATGTTTAGAAAACTTCTACTGAAAGAGAGATTAAAAAGATTAAGTCATTTTAGTTTATAGAAGAGACGAATAAAAGGTGGAAGAGTAGAGTTGCATATAATATTTAATAATAATAATAGTCTAGAGAATGACATCCCTTTTTTTCATAGTCGTGTCCCCCTTTTACATAACATAAGAACTGGTTAACACCCACAGAAATTAACACCACTGGAATAAATTTGCTTGAACTTTTAAAATATTCTTAGTGCATGCTAAGCTATTGATCTCACATTTCGTGTAGATTTCAATATTTTTCTTGACAGGAAAATTTGGATTTAAATGAAAATTTGAATTTTTGGATTTAAATTAAAATACATCTTAATGTTAATTAACTTTTTTATGACCAGCAAGCACCTGCAATGAAACTTTAAACTTTGCATTTTGCAAATAACAAATATTGAAAGCTTTTATTTGTAAGAAAAAATTAATGTCATTGTATTCCTAAATAGATGAAGCAGTGGTGAAGAAAACTGCAAAGCAAATATGAAATTTATTAATAGCTCTCCAACAGCTTGCCCTCAGATTGTTAGGAATTCATTAAATAATGGTTGAGCAGAACAGACAATTAAATTATTCTCATATGAAGTATCTATCCATATTATGAATATTATATATGACAGTACACATTTCTGAAGGGAAGTAGTGCACAAATTTCATTTGAGAGAATCAGCAAGAGGTTTGATTTCAGCCTCCAGATATATCCTTCTTTGTTTCACAGACAAAATAATAATAATACTAGTAATAACAGCAACAATAATTAGGATGGTGATGTATAAACAAAGTTAATATACATAATCATAACAACATAATATAACCTTCTGTAGAAGAAGAAACTGTTGATTAAAGTTTATGCCAGTGACCTGACAAATATTTCAGATACATTTTATCTGTACACTTGTAAAAAGTTTAAAGGAGGAGCTGGTAAAATGTTCAGGCAGCACTAAAAAAAGAAGTCAGCAAGATTAAAAATCAGCTAAAACAAACATAAGTAGAATTTACAGTGCTGTACATGATGATGTGATGTGTGATGAACATAAAATGGTGTGAGAAGTCTATCTCATACTAGCATTCAATCTTGTTGTCATGTTTCACTAATTTTGAACTTGAATTGTGATTGATGTCAGTAATGGAAAAAGAATCTGAGAAAATAAAATTTCTGCTTTACTGGACTCCTAAATGTATAGACCAAGTATTTAGCTGGCACCAACTAAGCCATTGAAAGTCACTGGTAAATATATAACAGCTTATTTAAATATGTTTTAAGAGTATTTTGGAAAATGGAATACAAATAACATTTTATGTAGTGTTTAAAGCTAAAAATAAAACTTATTACATCACTTGAGAATTAAAATTTTGTAATCATTAAATTATTGATCTACAACTAAGATCAAGATGACCAAAAGTAATATAAATACCGTATTCAGTAATGCATTCAAAACATATTTGAGGTACTATGTACCTAAATCAATGTTTGCAGAGGAAAAGTGATGTGCAAAACTCCATAGTTATGTCTATTTTGCAGGTTTATTCCTATTGTATCCAGATACAGAAAGTTGATGAATACAGAGAACAAACTAGTAATCTAAACTCTGAAGTTTGGCTTTTCAGGTTCTAATTCAATACATAAATGGTGTAACCATCTGACAACTTGGTGGGATATTATTCATAAAAACTTGATGGGATATTATTCATAAAAATGTTTTGATCTCTTAGAAAGCCAGAGATTGGATCCAACCTATGGAACCTATTAGTCCATGGCATCAAGTTTATTTCAGAGGATGCAAGAGAAATAATCAGGAAAGTGATGGAAGACCCATGCTTATATGTTTCTTACCATGGTGCACACTTCAAGAACTGCCTCAGTAGCTTCCCTTGATGTCTCCTTCTGCTTCTCTGCCACTCTTATGCACTTTATGCCAGTGCTCTGGATATTCAGCTGTGTGTAGACACAGCAAAATGTCTTAGCATGTTTTCCCAGGAGCCCTCATGGCATGCTAATCTGACTGAAATTCTAAGGAGTGACAGATTGGCAACTTCCAATTTAGATGTTGAGATACAGATTAAGTTCAAAACTTGCAAGGTTTTCCTGCTTCTTTTGTAAATTTAAAACTTACTAGGCTGTCTGTTGTTTCAATATGAATAACATTATTTCCTCTAGCCTTGACAAATGCAATATTGCCCCATTTATGCTCATTTATAATGATTATTTTCCTAGCTTGTCGGTTGATCATGCCATGACCCTTGCATCCTTTTCTGCTACTCCCCTGCTTGGCTGAGTTAAACTAGTTTCCTATGCTTCCCTTATTTCATGATTATTTTTTGCATTTCTCAACTCTGTGTATTGCCTTTTATTTAATATCAGTAAAGGCATTAAGACTTGGTCTATCTATTGGCATATTCTGTCCACCTCCACTACATGCTTATTATATGTTCAGAAAAGCACCTTAACAAGTACCTTTACCTTCAGGTTGCGGGGTGTGTATGACTAAAAGTGCCCGAGTAACACCCGAGAGTCTTTTGGCTTTTCTAGGCTGTGTTTTTAAAAGTTTAGCTGTTCTAAAATGTTTTTATCTAGACAGACTTAATTTTAAGCAGGATGATTATGTGCTTGTTCTGCTAATTGAGGTAAGTTGGCGTCAGGTGTAGAGATATTCACGCCAGCTGTGCAAATGTTGTCTGTACTGGTGATACATTCTCATTAAAGAAAAAAAAAACCCCATGTCTGTGCTCATCAGAGCTAGAATGCACTGAGTAGATGCAAGGCAGGTTGATGTTTTTAACCTGATTCAAGCAACCAAGAAATCCTGCCACCACTGTGTCTGGGTGTAGGCCAAGTAATGGAAATAAGGTATGCCTTGTGGTCTCCTGTCCTTCCTTTACATGGTGTCAGAGAGGAGGGAATGTGATTCTCTCTTCTCTTCAGTCATGGATTTGCTGAGGATGGAGGAGGAAAGGTGGAGAGACAGAATCTTTAGCCTATGGATTCATAGTGCTTGGTGTACAGCTCATGCTCTTCCACTGTGTGAGACAGCTGTCAATGCGTAGCCTACCAGTCTGGTTGGACTTGGAGGAAACTTTCCTTCTTTTCAGTTCCAGCATCTGGTCTTAAATATTGGATTATAGATTCTTTGTTTATGTATCAGGAGAGGAAGAGAAATGAGAGTAAAGACCCTTCTTCAGGACAATGATTCAGGAGGCAAGGTACACAATTTTGTCTTGACAAAAGTCAAAGGAAGAAATCTTAAATCTTACAGCTCTAGGACAGAAATTGGGCCTTCACAACCACACGCAATTTGGACTCCTGTCCTGGATTTTTGCCAGAAGTCAAGGCAGTCTGGATATCTAAGGAAACTAGTCTCCCTAGTATAAGAAGGTCTAAATTAATCATTAGATCTGCACGCACTTCTGAAAGTTCTGGAGTGAGTCCTTGGGAAGAACCTCAGGTAAAAATATCTCAAGGTCATTGACACAAAGAATTTTCTCAAAATGCTGTTTAGAGAAGCCTGCCAATATTAAAAAAAAAAAAAAA
>VZTJ01001952.1:1353015-1387375 GCA_013397795.1 Orthonyx spaldingii
AAAAAAAAAAAAGCAGCAAAAAAACTAGTAAAACCAGTGAAAGTGATTCCAATAGCCAATCTTGAAAAAAGCTGTTAGTGTTTTATCATCAAAATAGAAGGACCAAGTGGGATTCTCATTTACATAATGACATAAAATATATTCTAACGTTAAGGTGTGAATAAAAGGATAAACTGCAAGACGTGTGAATCCTTCTGCCTTATTGAGGAAAGTTTCAGTTGGAGTCCTATATCCAGTTTTGTCTAATCTTCAAAAATGTATTGTTTTCCCTACACTCTTTTGACATGAATATCCAGAACTGTTGAAATCAGCTGCTGTGTAATGGACTGTGATATTTCAGGTTGTTTAGCTTAGAGAAGGCTACAGCTGACAGAGGCAGAGCATAATAGAAACATTAATTTCTGTCCAGTTAGAAGAAAATAAAGGGAAGGAAGTGATCAGGTGAATGTAGTACTATTACTCCCCAAGTATCAAAATACTGAAACTAGGATACTCATTGGAAGCAATAGGAGACCAGCTAAAAACTTAAGAGAAGGAACAGTTTTGCATGGTGGACAGTAAATTTCTGGAACATTCTCCTGCAGGAGATTTTGGTGGCAGTTAGAATCAACAAGTTGAAGGAGGGATTGAACAAATTACCAGATAGCAGATCCATAAAGGGATGCTAAAAGGACTAGGGAAGGGATTTTCCCTCAGAAATCCCAAGTAAAATATTTGTAGATATAAGAGAAGTACAACAGGGATGGGCTGCAGAAAATGAGCAGGCTTACATACTCTCTTGAAATAGCTTTTCTCATTGTTATGGTCTGAGACAGAGTACTGGACTAGATGGAGTATTAGTCTAATCCAATAGAAAACATCACATTTTTAAGATAGATCCGCATTTTATCCATAAGAGGACTTAGAGAATATTAATCCTTCCTCTCTCTCTCACCTGAAAGCATACTTCCATGGTGACAGGATACCTTTTAAAAATTTGGATTATGGAATATTCAGATACTCTTTCTGGATATATAAGCAAAGACAATGATATTAATAGTTCAAATTTAATTTCTTTAGAGAGTTATATTCTGAGGGACTTTAATTTTCTAGATTAGGGCAAATCAGACCAGAAAACCTGCTATTCTTCTTTCAGTGTTATTTAAGGCTAGGCAAACCTTGGAGGGCATTTATCTTCTGTGAGTCCAGAGGGAAGAGAACACATTTTCCAGGCTACTGGTGGAATTCATCTCTCTGCAGAGGAGATTTTTCATTGCCTACTCACTGAACAGCCTAACAAGGAATGGAGTGGGCTGCAAAGCTATCAATGGATTCTGGAAGTGTGCCTTGCCCAGAAATCACATTTGAGCATCTTATGATCCTTCTGCACAAAAACAAATAGAAAATCCTACACTAGAGATTTTGATCAAAAGTAAAGTGGTTTTATACAAAGATATATAGGTCTGCAAACTGATCCCTCCCTTATTTTCAGTCTCCATAGTGAACTACCTGTCTTAGCTGACATATGAAAGAAACTTTTCCAACTACTACAGCCCTTGGGATAGAAAAATTGCAGCAGTTTGTCCAACATTTTAATGTTAATAAAAATGCAATGCATTCCACTAATGTAACAGAACTGTGAAAGAAAAAGCATGTACTGCTGTCACTAATGAAAAAGTCTACTGACTTCCTACATAGAGAACATATATTTAATCTCTTTCTGACTGTGGTTTCTGAAATTGCTCTTGCCATTCTTAATTTTGTAGTATGCTATGCCTGTGCTCAGATTCAAGATGGAACAAGTTAAGAGACTTCAACTAGTGTGCATACTTCTTTTGAGTGAAAATAACTCATTATTTGAATGGTATAATGCCACTGGTTTATGATGCCAGTATTATATGATGATGTACGTCACCATTGTTGTGGTTTCCATATGTCACAGCTATTACAGCAGGAACCTCTTGCTGCTAACCAAGCTAGAAGATGGGGAAGGAATTAATTGGAATGTTAAACCCTATGGCCTGGTGCAAAGGGTTCAAGAACAGATATTGCAATGGATATACCTTTAAATTGTTGTAACCCATGATTAAAATTGCATGTTATAGGAAATACTCTAGCAGGAACCACCTGGACAGGGATGATGAGACTCACAAGAAGCAGTGCAAGAGGGACAGTGATCTGACTTGAGCTAGTTTTGGTGCCCAATATTGCCACACAATACACAGGAGTCTCCTGTCTGGAGTGGCTGTCATAACAGATGGAGACCAAAGTCATGGACTAAACAAACTCAATGGACATTTGTATGAGTATTGTATTTTATGGTCATTTTATGGACATTCCACAGGGGTGGTCCATAAACTGTGGGAATGATACCTGTGTATGTGTGTGTAAAAGGATAGTGTGGGAGGTAGTGGTTCTTAGTGCTCTGTTTTATAGTGTGGGATGTGAACATGATGTAAATAGTGTGGAAAAAGGGGTGAATATTGCACTGGTTTTGGCTAGGATAGAGTTTGATTTCTTCATAGGAGCTTGTATGGTGCTGTGTTTTGGATCTGTGATGAAAACTGTTGATAAAACAGAGATGTTTCTGTTATTTCAGCAGCGCTGACACAGGGTCAAGGCCTTCTCTGCCTCTCCCACTGCCCCACCAGTGAGTAGGCTGGGAGTGCACAAGCTGATAGGGGACACAGCCAGGACAGCTGCCCACAACTGACCAAAGGGATATTCTAGACCCTATGACAACACACTCCCCGATAAAACTTGGAAGGTGGAGAGAGGTTGGCGGTGGTGGACATTGCCAAGGGACTGGCTAGGTATTGGTCTGTTGGTGCTGAGTAGCTGGGTTTTCTTACATCACATTTCATTTCTGTTCTGCTTTATTGGTTTTGTTTTGTTTGCTTTGGTTTTGTTTGCTTTGGTTTGAGGGGTGTTTTTTACTTATTAAACTGTCTTTATGTCACCCCATGACTTCTCTTACTTTTACCCTTCTGATTCTGCCCTCTATCCCACTAGGGGAGAGTGAGAGAGAGGCTGTGTGGTGCTTAGTTACTTATTGAGGTTAAATTATGTCAACTGAACATACAGAATCCAGGTCACTTAGTGATTTGACTGACCTGAACACTATAGATTATGAAACCTTTATTATCTCAGATTATATTGCTTTTCTGCAGAGGTGTCTGTCATGTATGTTACAACTCCTTACATTGCTAAATCAGCCTTGAATATATGCTAATACATGCTACAGAGCTCCCAGTGAGGGTGACCAAAGTAACCTTCCTGTGAGGAAGAATTAACCTCATACAAGTTTAATTGACACAGAAACAGCCGGCCCCATCAAACGCATAGGACTATGCACTTTATTCCCTGTGAAATTGTTTTAAATAAAACCTGTAAACTCCTCCTGAGACTAAATCTATGCCTGATGTCCAAGGAAAATTTGTTTCCAGATAAATAATTAAGTATACAAATTTAAAGGATATGGGTCTCCAATTGTCTTTGTTTTCCTTCTTAAAGACAAAAGTATTTTTAAATGTTAATATAATTGCAAATAAAGAAATAGGAAGTGCCATTCCCACTTTGTAATCCCATGAACACAAAATTATTAATTTCTTTGGAATAGTTCTTGCATATTGCTAGGTGCAGCTACAGCTTGGAAACAGGTACTGTGTACAGAAGAATGTTTGTACTCTCTTGAGGATATCCATCACAGCTTATCAGAAGGCAGTAGGACAGAATACCCCTTTATTGGAAATATATTTCTTTATAAAAAATGTTCATGGTATGAGATTCTAAATGAAAGTCTAAATATTTCAAAGAATTGATATGAAACATTTACAGAAAAGTAAAACTTTCACAAAAAGAGAACAAAATCTTGTGAGATCGAGCAGATAAGAGCAGAGTTTACTTTTTGAGAACCCACACCCCCGCAAACAGCAGTATTATGCAGGATTCTACATTTGAGTGTATCACCCACAGCTCTTTTCTTCTCGTCTAATTCAGGAAGATGTGTTCTAGTTAGTCTCTAGATGCCACTGTGAATATGGTGAGCTTCCGCAGGTCCTGTATCAAAGCTGTCAGCTCTTTGCAGATTTTTGAGTATGCTATTTCATATGGCACTGTGTGCCTTTGTTTAGGTAACCAAATCTCTCTTGGAAAGCTACTAAAAATATTTCAAGACTAGTATTCCGCCATAAACCTCATTTCAGTTTCTACTGCAATTTCAGAAGCCCTAGAGTATCAAAGCCATCTGCACAGATCTGACAGATATGACACAGGAGCTATTGGAGATTCATGCCCATCTGAAACACCCATTAGAGGTAAGACAGGGTGTTTGGAATGGTATAGACATCTGTATTTAGGCAGTTGAATAAAGCCTCTAAATCTAGACGTCTTAATCTCAGATTGGATTTCACCCAAATAGTCTATGTTTTGAAATTCAATTAAGTAAACTGATTTGCAAAAGTTACTGAGAAACCAATATCACTTACTGCAGTCAGAGTTGTATTCAGGGTAGGGGGAGAAAGATGTGATTAGTGACTAGATATAAGAAGAGGAAAAAAAACCAATGCCTATCCAGTTTTCTCTCCACTACTAATAAATAAATGAATAAATAAATATATAATAAATGTATCTTGAAATGCAATAAGCATGTTCTTTAGAAATTGTAATTATGGGGGGAGAATTCTCAGATTGTATGAATATTCACATTTGTAGATTATTCTGCTTTACCCATATTTGCATCTGTTAACCTACTCGCATATCTTCAGGCAATCAAATGTAGCAGGCAGGATCAGACACACAAGTAAATTTCAAAGTCACAAGCATTTTCACAAACTGATTGACACACAGAGGGATTTCTTGCAGAATTGCTTCCATGCTCATCCAAACACGAACAATCATGTGCAATTTTATGTGATCTATGCTAGGGAATGAATTTTAGACATGAGTACTGATCCATGCAGTAAAAGATTCTATCTAAAAATAATAATCTTAACAACAGAAATCACATCCCATTTAAATATTGCCAGTCTGCTCACAGATACTGCATGCAGAAAACAGGCTAAATTGAATTTATGGATTTGTTTCAAAATAGACACTATTCTGTGCTTTAAAAGACAGAGCTAAGAAGTACTATGCAGTGAGTATAGTTCAAACTACTTTTGGTGTACACGAAGAGTCCGCTGGCAGAGCAGAGACATACAAAGTCCGTGCTTCCAAAAGCTACGTCAGTTGATGCGCAGTAACAGTGTATGCTGCATGTCACGCAAAACCAGTACCCTTCCTGCACTGTACAGACACTCCTAACACACTTTGTGAGATCTGTACAGCTTTATTTAGCTCTGGGTTCTGAATGGGTCACTTGTCATTGCCTTTCTTGCCTTGCTGGGGCTGTGCAGTGGCACAGAGCTGTGGTCAGCCATGCAGCACCATCCTCCTCTTTCATGCTCAGTCTTCACCTATGTGTGGTGGTTTGGTGGCTTTATCACCCAGATTTGCACTGTGAAGAGCTGGCAGCATTGAGGGGTAGTGATGGAGAAGTCTATTTCTGCAACCAGATAGAGAAGCCTGTGGAGCTCCAGCTCACACATATTTACACAAGAGAAGCAGCTGGCATGGGTAATATGCTTTTTTGGGACACATGGTGAAAGGTGCTTGGGGCCGCATGGGTAGATGCTGTCGGAAGAATCTTAAGGGAAGAGACTCTTAGGAAGATACATAGAAGATAGGTGAGAGGCTTTGGGGGAAAAATGTAGGCAGGATTTTGGGGCAGACTCATGGGGGAGAAGCTCCTGGGGCCCACTCGGGAAAAGACTTTCAGCAAGACACACAGTAAGTGTTTTGAAATATGCTCTTGGAGAGATGCAGATGGCCTGGCTTCACGGCTAGATGAGACAAATTGCATGAATATATGAGACACTACAGGAATACCCAAGAGAGAACCCTGAGGGAGATTCAAAAAGACAGGAGGAGAGAGCACCAAAGTGGCTTCCGGGGGTCCTCATGGGTATTCATCTCAGGATTGTGCGCTGCACAGCTGGGACTGCTGAGCTGATCTACCCAACTTTCCTCACAAACCTTGCCATCTCCATGTCTGCAAGATAGTGAGGTTATGTAGTACTTAAAATTATTTGAATATCTGTGAATAAACTGTTTTGATATCCAAATTTATTTAATTTCCATGTTAGCAATTATTTATTTAATTTCCATGTTAGCAATTTTGTTCTAGTAATAACTGTTGTGCAGTTGTAATAACACTACAAGACTTTAAACTCACATCAGCTGGCATCAGCATTCACCAACAACTATGGAACCTGCATAATTATTTATTTTTTTATTTAGAAAGCATGACCTGGCAGTTATAATTACAGATCAGTTCTTCTAACTAAACTATTTAGAGGTTATTAAACTACAGTTTTTATTTTCTTGCTAAGATTTTATTATTACGTGTTACATATTCTATGACCTGTCACACTTAAACTTGTTTAATTACATCTCATGGTTACAAGGTTAAAAAGATAGGTTAAAGGGTATTTTTGGTTGTATGTGATCTTTTAAGCAAAAAACTACCAGAGACAGTCTCAGGTTTTCAGGTGACCTTTATAATGTTTTTGTACCCCTTTACTTCTCATCATTACTGCTTCTTGTCTCTAACCTTCAGATTGTAAAGTGCTTCGATTACCTCATCATAAATCTACTTCCCCTGACCCCTCTCTGATAATGCTTCTGTTGCTTAGTAAATTCTTTTTTTTAACTAAGTCTTATTCTTTTTTTTTAATATCACAAACAAATAAGAAAGCCTTTTCCTTCTTTTTTTATTTCTACACTTTTATTTCTAGGGGTACTTTGGAAGATGATTCTTCTCCACAGAAGGACAAGATAAATCTGTTGTGTTTTCAACATCATCTGCAAACCTCTTTCAAACATACCGAATGAGTTCCTTGCCTTGTTGTTAGGTTGTTAGTGGAATAGAATGTGGCTTCTGTCTTGCAATATTCCTGTCATGATTTGTCAAGTGTAAGCTAATTATTTTACATGGCGCTATTTGATTTTTCTATTTTCTAAGTTCATTGACAGGAATAAGAAAGTGAAAAAATGTGGATTTTAAGGGGGTTGCTCTACATGCACAGTATACTTTGCAAAGCAACCGGTTCAGCACCAAGGTGTAATTTCTGCAAATATATTGTGAGATTTCATCTAAAGGATGAGATACAGTGCCTGAGGCATTAGTTTAGTGCCATATCTATGCATCTATATTTATGAACCATCTCATTCTCTGGGATTCTCCTAAAGCAAATATATATATTTGCTTATATATATTTATGAAGACCTTCAGATGTCTATCATGTCCATCAAACTTAGGCAATAAAAGGCACAAGGAGCAATTGTGGGAGCATACTTTCAATTGAGTTCCAGACTGCCATGATGTCAAGTGGAGCAGGAGCAATTCTTAAAAAAAAAAAAAGAAAAGAAGATGGTGTTTCAAGTCACACATTTTGCAGAAGACCCTTGTAATTAGAGCTTTTTCCTCATAAGTGGAAGGATGTGATTCTAGATCTGATTCTAACTGAGTGTCCTACGTGGGAAATTTTTGGAGTGCATATTGTGTTCTCCTTTTGAAGTATTATGCAATGAGGAAGACACAATTGCATGGTGCCACTTGGAGAGCACAGATCCTGGAGTCTGAATAAGAACAACAAGAAGGAGACTTTTGCCTTACCAGATGATAAAGATCTCAACTAGCTGATCTTCGCTAGGGTAGATCTATAAATTGTATTTGATTATTAGGATAAGCTACGTTTTTCTCCAGCGGAATTTATGTGGGGATGACCACCAGGGTAGAAGACAGATATTGAATGTGGAGCGAAAGAAAGACAAATCATCAGACAAATAAGTATCAATACCTTCCAAACAGAGCATGTTGACTGACATAGTTACAAAGAGAGAATTGCCATTATTACGCACAATAGATAAGTAATGCATAGGTACAACCTCAAATCATTACAGCTCCTATCACTGGGTTGATTAAGAGCTTAGATATATGTCTTTCTTCTCAATTTGAAGCTTTAATTATAGGACTGCAATGACACTAAAATCAGTCATTGACTGCTGTGGTTATTTCATGTCCATTAGGACACGCCTTTGCTCTTGATGAAATAATGATCATTCGGTATATTTCCATCCATCATTATTTGATTAATGAAGAAATGCCAGTTTTCTTTTAGCTAACAATGTCAGTTTTCTCAAAGTGGTTTAACTTATGAAAAACAACATCAGTCCTTATCGAATAACAGAACACCATAACGTATCATAGTGCTGAAAAAAGGCTTATAAGGAAAGATTTTGAACGGAGTCAGCTTAAGAATACTTATCAAGAACAGCATATATTTCTAATTAGAGTGACATACATTTTAATTTAAGAAAACTGAAGTTTATATATGTAATTAAGTATGGCTTCTGACAAAACTGTTATTATTATTACAAATTACTAGCTAATAGCTTCAGAATGAAATAATTGTCAGTTAATGATATCTATGACATATTTTCATAACTTCTGTAACTGCTGCTCCAGAGGAGCTTCTTACCACTATAAATCATAAAAGCAAATCTTACTTTTCAACTCTGCTTCCCCTTTACAGCTAAATGTTATGCAAAGGAGTGGACACAGCTCAGCAGGGTCATTTAGTTTTATAGAGATACTTGGAGAGAAGGAGTACTTTTATCTGTTAGGGTATGATATACTGTTGTGCTTTACCACGTACTAAAGTAAAAATGACATGAAAGTGGAACTAAAGCAAGTTTAGGATGGGCAATAGAACTGGGGAAACCAGATTCATCCAAAAGGTTGTGTCTGTCTGAGTACCTGGAACTAGAAGTTGCTGTTCATGTCTGTGCACTCTTGGTTTTATGAATTTGGAACAAAGTAGGACATTACTGTTGGTATCTCCATTTTCTCATGAGTTGCTTACAAAGAGTTGTCTAAGGCAATTGAGATATTTTCAGTGTTGCTTGTTCTATAGATATTTACACATAGGTAAAAGAAATAAACAAAAACTACATGTTGGAGACAAGGTGTTATCAGTGACAGAAATTCAGCATCTAATCAGCTATTTACCTGTGAAATGACTGTTTCTTTGGCAGTCTTCTTGAGGCAAAGCCACTGACTTTTGGTAATACAATTGGACACATTAGACAGTTGTAGAATACTTCTGAAGGTGACTCTCTAATTGGTGGCTTAAGTAATGAACTATAAAAAGTAATTAAGTTACCTTTTAGCTGAGGGTATAAAGTAATGTTTTTTCATAAGATAATATAATGTCATCTATCATTCACTTCTAGGTGATGGGCAGTCATGATTTATTAACACCCAGTTTAGTCATACTTCTTCTGTAAACCACACAAGCAATAGAAAAGTAATTTCCAACATAGTACAGTAGTTTATCAAAATAGCCTCAAAAACCATAATACTGTAAATTTTCTGATGATGGTCAAATCATCTTCATGGAATCACAGAATCATATAATGATTAGGCTGGAAAGGACCTCTAGATATTATCTAGTGTGTGTGCCCCTCTACCATTTCAATAAAATATGCTGTAGTTTCAACAGTTTTCAGTAAAATATGTGGCAGACTATATCTTCAAAGCAAACTTAAGCCACTTAAGTCCTATTCCTTAGATTTCACCTCCTCCACCTGTATGTAGGCTATTATTTTTCTTTTAAATGCATCTTTTCACCTTCTGATTGTTTCTGGGACGAAGAACTGTTCTGCTAAAAGACTACAGAAGCCCAGAAATATTGCAAAACCCTTTCAGATTAATCTGCAAAGTTGGGTCTAAGGAGATACAATGGAACTAAGATACAATATATACAATGGAATAATTTAACTTTCCTTGATTGCATCTTTCTGATTTTTATTAATAAACATTTTGGTTTTGATCTGGTAGACCAGGTGATAAAATGGAAAGTTCACATTGTTTCATCTTTCTTATCAGACTATTATGACTCTTGAATTTTGGACTGGTTCAGGTGTTTATTGTTGTTTTTCTTTTTTGATTTTATCTACTTCTTGAAAGACAATTACATTATCACTGACTAAGCAGATCTGTCTCATTTACACACCCCGCTGACTCAGTAAAACACCTCCTAATGATTTCAGCAACAAAAGTTCAGAACTTTAGAGCTGAAGTTCAATCCATCTAAATTTAGTTGCTGAAAATATATACTTTAGGAGTGCAAATCCAGGTGTTTAAGAGGTCATTGCCAAAGCTCAAACTGGTCCAAATCACCTTCCTTTCTAGTTAATGGAGTGAACAAGGCATTGCAAGACGGTGATTCACTTGATCTGCAAACACTTGCCTGACACTGATGAAGAAAAATCACTCTCCCACTTGGTCTGATTCTGGATGGGGGAGCTCTAGTGCATGGAGATCCTCCAGAAGACAGGTCACATCTCTGACAGACTTAATGTAGTGGTTTGAGTTCGTTCACCTGAGTTTTTTGGCTAAACGCCAGCACACTTACCAGATTTTATTTAATTTTGCTGTGAGATAAGGATTAGGAGTAGGTAAAGCAGGCTCAAACTTTAAAGAATATAAAGAAAGTTTATTAACAGACTTAAAAGGAAGAAAAAAAAATTAAGAACCAGAACAAACCCGTCAGAATACTTTTGCTCTTCCCCCCTCTCCATTTTTTCAATGACAATACAAAAAACAACACTTTGACTTTCAGTCAGTTTACCACTTCTGAATTAGTCTTTCTTCAGTCATTTAGGGAGAGGAGTTTTCTCCTGCTTTACCATGTTGACTTCTCCACAAGAAATACAGTTCTTATGGTTTTCAGCTTCACAACTAGCAGCCGCCCAGGAGAAAAAGATCTCTGCTTGTTGTGGAACGTCCCTCCCACACCAGTAGCTTTCCCACTGCTACTACGGTGGGTTATGACAGTTCATGGGGTGTTTTTTTAAGGATGAGTTGTTCTACTACTGCCGCAAAGAAATCCCCTTCTTCTATGACTGGCAATGTAAATTTCCTTTGACCATTCCCCGGGGCAAGGGATCTGGATTACAGCTTCTTCTCTTCTCTGCTCAAATTTCTCATCAGGCTGCAATTACTTCAATATCTACTTATCTTCACACAGGTGCCTTGATTCACTGGCTGCACTGGCTGCAGGTAGAACGTCACATCCCCCCTTAGACCATTTGTCATATATTACAGGGAATATTTTAGCTTGGTCTCAATCATGGTTTCACAGAAGAATTTTCAGCTTTTACTTTGTAGCACTCCTCATGCTCCTTCCCTCTAAGCTTCAGCTCTGCTTCTCTCACTGACTTTGAGTCTCTATGCTGGGTTTTTGTAAGTGTCCTCACTCTTCTTCTATCTGTGCAAGAGCAGATCAGTTTCTGCAAGTTTTATCTGGGTAACGAAAGGGTTAATTTCTTTCTCGGGCCTCTGCGACAGTCCCATGATTTTTCCCGGGTTGTTTAAAAAGTCTGAGCCGGGCTGCAGAAGCAGTTAAGAGTCTCAATAGCCTCGCTCTGCGAAGCTGGCCCGGCCTGGGGGGAGCCGGCCTGGCCTCTGCCCGGCCCAGAGCAAGGGCTGGGCTCTGCGAAGTTGACCCGGCCTGGAGGGAGCCGGCCCGGAGGGAGCCGGCCCGGCACTGCCCGCTGTAGTTAAAATGTTTTGCCCAGCAGCCGGAGATCTCAGGCCGGGTCCTCCCCCACGTTCAGCTGCACTGGTGCTGCAAACTCCCTTCCAAACCTCCCCCCCCTCCCCGCTCTGAGGAGGGGAGGGGGGGGAAAGGGCAAGGGCCCAGCCTTACCAGAGAGAGAAGCACAGGACTTGCTTCTCTCGCAGCAACAGGACAGGAAAAGAGGGGTTTTTTTTCAGGTGTATCTCTCTTAAATATGGTTTTTTCCCTGGAGGCGGAACAACTTTTAATTGGATTATACACCCATCAATACTCAAAACTAGCTGGTCACTGGCTCTGTTTCCCAGGAAGCAAGGTGCACTGCTTCCTGCACCATAGGTCACTTGAAAGACTGACCCTTCCTGGGTAAACCCACGACACTTAATCATGTTCTAGGCAGGTTGTTTTCCTCTCTTTCTATCCTTATTGACTACAGAAGGAGCCCCAAACACTTATACTCCTAGCATAGGTGCTTCAGCTTTCCACTAGATGTTCTGAGAATTTCCATTTCGCACATTCTTTCAAGTTATTGTTTACATAGAATTGCCTGAATCTTTCCTTGTGGTTCCATTTTTTTTTTATATTTTTTTTTTTTCACTGACTTCTGTTGTACTATTTCTGGTATGTGGGTTGAATTGACATCCTTTTTTTCCACAGAAAGTTCAGCACAGACTGTGCATGTCACAGCTCATTTTATGAAACCATTTATATGTTAATGAAACAAACAAATAAATAAACAAACTCTAAGACAACAAAGGCCAAATTTTCACAAAACTTGTGTAGTGACTTGGGTCTAATTTAGGCATTAGAAGCTTGACTTACTCTTTTTTAAAGGGTTCTTATTTTCCCTATGGCTTTCTGAAAATTATACTCTTTTTCTCTACTTCCCAAATCGAACACATTCATCTCTTGATGTCCCTCTTCTGGAATTGGCTACAAGCAGAATTACACTGATGTTTCCACTGTAATTCTTTCTTCAGTACTCTGTCCCAGACCTGGTATCTTTTTGTGTACAGTAATGGTCACATACCCAACAGTCTAGGAAATTCAAATCTAGTTAATATAAAGCTGGCTTACTTGTTTATTTTGAAGGAAGATCATCATAGTCTTTATACTTTTCTACATCATGCCTCATTTCATCCCCTTTTTAAGTGTCACAGCAGAGAGGGCTGCATTCATTATCTGAAAAGGAATGACAGCTGTTGCTTGGGGTTGGTTTTGCTACTGGTTGAAGTACAGTTCCTCCCACAGAAGTCAGCACATTTGTAATAATCTTTCTGTCTTGCTTCTACTTCCATCATTTGTTTCTTTTTTTTCTTCCTTTTGTGATTTGTTTGTTTGGTTGTGTTTTTTTGCTTGTGGTTTTTGTTTGTTTATTTGGGTTTTCTTGTTCTTGGGTTTTTTTTGTTGGTTTGTTTTTAGATTTTTTTTTTTTCCTTAACTCCATACATTTGTTTACATAAAGTACTCATTTTCTCTTTCACCCAAGGGTACTGTAGTATCCTGGGGTGTTTTAAGATGTCAACTAAGTCTGCTAATACTTTTTGCAATTCCATGACTCCTGAGAAAAAATGTGGAAATGTATTCTGGTTTTAGATTGATTAAGATTTCAGTTTATGCAAAACTGACAGACAAATGGAGTGGAAGTGATGCATAAGACAAATATAACTAGACACCAATTTAATGAACTGATGTTTCATTTTCCATCTCCATGGAAGAGGGTGGTTCCAACAGGAAGAACCTTGATGTACGAAATCTTGCTTTTTTCTAGACAAAAGACAGTAGGGAAAGATTTTCGAAAAAGAACATAGATTTATATAATACAAATACCCAGTCCTGTTCTGGTGGTGACAGGACGGACCAGGGGATAAAGGGTACTGAGGTGGGGTATGGACTTAGAGAACCTTATATTTCTTTTCTTCTGCACTCTGCCTTATGTAAATATTTGTATTTTTGAATAAAGGTTATAAAATGTTATCATTGAGAATGGCACAGATGATTCACAGAGGAAGAGTATGACTCACATTATTAAAAAACAAAAAATGTTCAATACTAGAGTTCTGGAGTGTCTCTCTGCATTGATTATGGGAGGAAGTTAAATGACTCATGTAGACTGGACAGCAGCTTTCAGACAGCTAACTTAGTTTAGGAGTTTTCCAACCTTTAAGTCTACCTAAAATGAGGTTTGAGTAAAAATTAGGTGAAGCAAATCAACACTTAGGCTTTTAAGTCCCTCAGTTGCTTTTGAAAATCTTAGATATAATCAGATTATTTTCAAGAAGTTTCAAGTGACTCAGCTTTTGGCAGAACTTAACATCTTTTATCTATGTTAAGTTTTATCTATCTATCTAAACCCCAAAGTTTATTATGTGCCTGTAAAGCATAAAATGTGATACCTTTCTAGCTTCTCATATCACATTCATTAACTTCATCTCCAGTAGGTGGATGTCTAAAAATCTTTTAAAACATATTTCATTATATAAGTTTTTCTGCTCTGTGGCTCTTCCTTAGCCTTGATCACGAGGTTTTTTTATTAGCCTCTGTTCACTTACAATTTTGTATTTGCCTGCCTCCATTATCTCTTTGCTTGTGTAGAGCTTTTTGAACTTTCAGTCACTTTTCCCATTAATAACTGTGATATGACACATTCCCTAAAATGAAACTTTGTATATAAACATTTCAAATGAAAATGAAAAATGACTCAAGGTTTGAGTAACTGAATATACTGTATAATATCACTAATCTCTCTCTCCCCTTAATTCTAGCTGCAGCTCCACAGGACAACTTCCTCAGCCTGGAAAATTATGTTCTGAAGGAACCAGACATTTCAGTGAGTCTAAATTTAAAGTTAGAAGATTATCACTAAAGCCGATCTATTGGAATTACTTATCTGAGCCAAAGCAATTCAGGTGCAGTGAAACACTTCTAATTTTAAATTTAGGAGCACTGAACAGTGAGGGGGATTCTTTGGCATAGCAAAGAACTTGGTTGCTACTGCTCTCTCCTTCTCATTCTTTCTGCTTTCCAACTTCATCATAGTAAAGTCCATGCTTCCAAATCCCAAGTGCTGATTGTGTTAGACAAAAATTTTGTCCCAATGAAAACAAAGATATTTACTATTAAATATTATACAGCTCTTAAAAATGGTTAAAGTATATATTGTTTCTAAAGTGCTGTAATGAGTTACACCACAAAATGCTATATGTGATTCAAAGATTACGTTTGGGAAAACAGTATAAGAGGGTGACAAACCCATCAAATGGGTGGTAAAAAGAGACTTGTAGGAGATTTCATTAATGGTGAATTTGAAAAGACTGAGAAAATAGATTCTGTTGGACTATTTAGGCACAACAGGAGCAGGAAAAAGTAGGCAGATAGTTTTAATATGAAGAGATGGAGGGGTCATGCATTTATTTGATTCTTAAATACATTGGTAGAAGATAGAAGCCAGTAATTGTGCTTAGATGGTGTTTGATGATTGAATTCTTCACAAGCTCATGAGAACCAACACTACCAGTAACATGCACTTGAAAATATTCCTTGTGAGTTACCTCACAATTGTCAGCAAGGGGCACAATACATTTACCACCACACATTTAAGAGTTATTTACAATTTTGTAGTAAAACATGAAATCTTCATGAAAACATGAAGATTCTTCATTAATATATTGCTTGCAATTCTAAGATTAAGGGAACACAAAGTAAGGTATGGTCAATCTTTGGGAGTCACGTTTCTATATTCCATATTTCTATTGATCTACATCTCCTCCAGAAATGAAGTTCCTAAAGGACAGAAGTTGAATGCCAAGACAAACACAACTCTAGTACCAAAGCCTGGAAATTCTGATTTTCAGCTATTGTAATAATCAGAAATAACCAAACAAAGCTAAAAGCACAATCATTAGTATCAACCAGTGTGTTGTAACCTGTGACCTTTCTGTATGCTTGCACTTCATGGGACCCCAGTTCAGACTGGCACTGAATTCTCTTCTACAGTGTTCTGCATACATTCAGATAGTCTCAGTAACATAAATTAAAGTTTAACTAGGTAAAAAGGAAAAGGTTTGATTGTGAAAGTAAGATACTGAATTGGTTGCAGTGCCATAATATGCACAGATCAGATATGGTGTTTCTTTAAACAATTGTATAGTGTTGTACTTTGAGAAGGCTGTCTACTATCACACTGGGCAAACTCTGGAAAAGTGATATTCAGAATTCTTTTCACTTATGGAAAATGAATACCGATCAACAGAAATCTTGACTCTTTTTTTATAAATGAACTCAAGGCTAATGCAAAAATCCATGCATTAAAAAACTCCCAACCCTACTAACTGAAAAAAATACCTCAATCCACAAAACAAACCAAAAAACATTTTAGGTGCCTTAAATTAATTCATTGTATCAGGCTTTAGATAGCAAACTGAAATGCTTGACTATGGAGCAAACTTAGCAAACTTAAAGATGCTTACACTTAAAGACATTCTACAATCTGTGAATTGAAATACTCATCTCCAAAGATTTCTTCAGATGTACAGTCCTTCTAGAGGATTTTCCTGATCTTTCAGCAATTAGGTAATTTTGAGCAACACTGCTTTAATGCAGATATGACAATTCAATTTCAAAACTGGGCAGGGTGCATTTGTACCTTTCCATTTTTTTGAAAAGAATAACTTCATTGCAAATTTCCACATACAAATATGTTCAAGTCTTAACCTCAGTGATGGACTTACTTCTGGCTAACACAGTTTCAGACATCAGGAAACTACATTTCTAAAAATAAGTTTATAATACTGATAAATTTACTACAGCTTTACTGAAGGGGCAGAATGTTACAGCGATTGAAAATAATATTCTATGTACTGGCTGTTATTTTATGCTAGCATTTTTATTGTAGAAGGCATGGCTAACCTCTCACAACATCCATTCTCTCAGATTTTGTTTCATAATTAATAAATAAAATTAGTAAGCATTTCTCAAGCTGCTTTTTAAAATGAAATATGGCACAGCTTTGTAATGAAGGTTGACATTCCATGTTTCATTTTAATCCTTTCTAAATGGATACAGGTTCACAAGACATATGGATAAATATATTTGAGGATGACTTCAATTACAAAAATAGTCAGGGCCATCAAGGTATTCAACACTTAATGTAGAATCCACACAGTTTTTCATGAATAAAAAAGTGAATAGCTGCATTAAGTACATGTAACCTGTCACAAAATGACTTATGCCTTCCCCTGGGTAATTCCTGCTTATGTGCTCTGCTCATTCAATTCTATAATACATTTTTAATAATAAATAACAAATTCAATAATAAATTTGAATGTCAGGTGCTGAACTGAGGAACTTGTTTTTTCATTTCTCAGTGTTAATATCTTTGACATCTAGCAAGTAAAATCAGAGAGGAAACAGACATGGAAAGAAAAATATAAGGACTAAAATGGATAGAAAGCAATTTTTAAAAAAATTAAAACATAAAATTTACTTAGGAGAAAGACTGAAATAAAAATGTTTGAATCCTGTAAATATTCTAAGACATTTTAATAAATAAAATAAATAAATAAATGTGGTCTTCTAACCAGAATCTCTTGCCAAACAAACACTTTGGCACCCCACATTATAACTAATAGGCAAAGTCAGAAAACAGAGTAATGAAGTTTTAAATGGATTGTGGAATATCATAGAATCAGAGAATGGTCTGGGTTGGAAGGAACCTTAAAAATCACCTAGTTCCAAAACTCCTGCCATGGTCAAGGACACCTTCCACTATATCGAGTTGCTGGGAACTCCATCTAACCTGGGCTTAAACACTTTCAGGATTGGGGCATCCCTGACTTCTCTGAACAATCTGTGCCAGTGTCTCAACAACATCACAATTAAAATCTTTTCCCCAATATCTATTCTAAAACTACTCTCTCAGTTTGAAGCCATTCCTCCTTGTCCTGTCATTACATGCCTAAGATTTTACATCAAAATCACAATTAGTGATTTTGAAAATATAAGCTCTAAGTATAGTATAACACTGGTATGGATTAAAAGCATTCAGTTGGAAGATAGTGTCAGTGCAGATAAATTATAGAGAGAATTAGGCAACTCTGGGACCTCAGCAGCAATAACAGGATGGCATGCAGTAGTACAAGGTTTAAGGTTATGATCAGACTGGCATGATAATGATGGAAAAGGAAGTCTTGTCATGTTGGCAGAAAAGAACTGGAAGAGCCATCCAGCAAAATGGAATTGTTCATAAATATATTTAGGAGGTAAACATAGAGGAGGAAGCAGAACTGTTGAAACTCAGGTACCACACTGGCAGAGTGGCCAACACACCTGTCTAGATCTTAATTGCCTTTAGCCTGGAAATTATCACTCCTGTCTTTCCAATAGATATTGCATGTGAAGAAAGTCTAGTTTAAGTGAAGTAGACCTTGGTACAATAATGTATTTGATTATGTGATTTGGGGGTTTAATGTCACATATCTTTAGCTATTTACTCAAACAGCCTCTCCTAGTCCCTCTCTGACAGAATCACACTTAAAATTTGTCCTTGGGTCTTCTTTTGCAAAACCAATCTCCTCTCTCTTTCTAGCTTTGAAGGAATTGCCCAGGGCTGGTGTACTGAAACACTTAGAATTTTAAAGAAAGTGAATTCCTCTCATCTTTTCTTGTTTCACCTTATTCTTGAATAATTTACATTTGTGAGCCTTGAGAGTCTCTCCTTTTCTTTCAAGTGGTGTCATTACAATATTGTCATCTATCGATGCACTGGGCACTCCATGGCTCTCTTCAAACAGAATATGAAGTCTGAACTGTAATGAGTCGAAAGGTATGAAGTGGAGTCTTGGTCTGAGGGTCTTTTTCCCAAAGAAGGCTCTATGAACTCCCGTACTTGTGAATGATCCAAAAATTGATGGATATTAATAATGACAGAAGATGCTAGGATGGTTCACCGTTTTCCTAGGAAAAGAAAAAAAGATCAAAAAAAAACCTCCAAACCAAACCAACCAAACCAACAAACAAAGAAACAAGCAAAAACCCCAACAAAGGTATATTCAACTTTGTTTAGGCAATCAAGTTATTACATGAATTGTTGACTGATATTCATTGGCTTAAATAGACATGCAGTCAATGTAAATAATAGTAATGACCTCTTCTACCAAAAAAACCCCACCTCATAAATATATGAAAAACTCAAAGCGGAAATGTGATTTTCAGTTGAATTCTCTCCTGAAATTCCAGTGTTTCTGTTAATGATTTATTAACTCTTTACATTTCATGTAGAAATAGAATGCTAGCAATTAAAATCAGCATAATACTGGAAAAAAAGAAATATTTCTTTATTAAGAGGTAAAAAATAAAATTATAGAATGCAAAAGAATAAGATGTGCAGCAAGCTTCATTTCCTTGATTGATCTGCAACTGCAATAAACTGTGTGTGTTGTCATGTACTTCTAAGTACAAAGAGAAAAATAGTAAGTCTTCAGTCAAAGAACATGAGATTCATTAGAAGAGAGGGATCTCAGTTTCAGTCTTTTCTGAAGTTAAGGCTTTACATTAAATTTAGATTGACAAATTTAATTTCAGGAAGCATTTGGTCTGGCATCAATATGATTCATGTTTAAAATGTATCTGGCACTCAATACCAAAACATTTTGCCATTACTGTCAGAACTCACAGAGTCATATTCATTGCTTCTTATTTTTCCTTTGAATAACAAGTATTTATTGACAAATTTCTTAGATTACAAAAAACCCACAAAAACCAAAAAAAGACAGGAACATGTAATTTACTCCCTCCCATCTCTGAATACTTCACACTGAGAGGACTGGGAGAATCTCCTGGAACATCAGACCTGTGTGGTCAAATCCTCTTGGGTAAACATGATGGGCAGCTGTTGTTCCCACATCAAGGATGAGTGGAGTGTTGTATGGAAGAAGAGAGGCAGCACCTCATTCTACTTTCATTTTGAAGGTAAGTTTTGCCCATTAATTTTTGTCCCAAGAAAAGGATTAAGTGGCAACCACAGAAGGAAAAAAATTCCTTGGAATCTCAATCCCACAAGAAAAGAAGGATTATCTATAGTACTGGACTGAAATATCTATGATCTGTAAAAGGTCTGAAACATACCTATGTTTTGTTCTTCATGTTTTTATTAATTAACTTTGGTTTTCCTAAGTTCATACAGCCTTTAAGGTCTTGGGTAGGTACTTCTCTAAAATGCACACAGATATTGCATCAGTCAGTGCTATAAGGCCAAGGTCTTTCCTGTACATTTATTCTTACACACATTTGTTCAAGCCTTCCAGTCACACGCTCATGAAGGTAGGTGCATTTTGTGGACATACAAGTTATTCTATTTCTTGAGTGGTCACCAACACTGCTTAGCGCTTTATACTTTGTAATGAACCCGAACTGTGAGTTAACGGCACTGTTATAAAATTCTCTTTTCTTTTATCAGAAGACCTCCACAGGAAATGAGAGCAGTAAAGTCATTATAGAATTCTAAAGGGATTTGAGAGATCTTAATAGAAATTGCATAGCAAGAACGATCAAATTGAATTGATAATGACACAGTTTCATAGGTTATTAGTACCTTCCTGTAGTATTCTACAGAGAAAATATTCTTTGCCAAATCCTCTAAAGTTTCACACAGGTTTTATTTGGTGAAGAGATAATATGAGCAAGCAAGTGGAGTGGAAGTGGAAAGTAAAACTCTGACTGTTTTACTGTATATCACAAAAATGATTTTTCACTATAGTTAACAAAAATATTGAATAAAAGAAAAATCACGGTTTTTTTCTCTTTAGTTGTTTTTTTTTTTTTTTACTTTGGACAAATGTTTTGACTTTGGGATCTCTCACTCACAAATTTCATTCATTTTCACTGTAGACATTGTACAGTTGTATAAATAGTAGGCAACAACTTCTCATATTTGTTCAACATATTGTTTCCTAACTTTCTGAAATAAATTTGTATGTCTATCAAGTGTGCTTCTATACTTATGTCTACTACCATGTCCTGAGTAATTTTCTACTGGGATTTATTGGGTTACATATGTTTGTGAAGATGCCAAAATTGAAATGTTATGTGAAGCTTTAGACAGTATGCAAAAGTTGTCAGATCATCATGATAGAAAGACATCAACATTTAGCTATATTGGTTCAGAACCTCTGCAGTAAAAAAAAAAAATGTTGTGCTTATGATCACTATATAGTTATAGTAGGAAGAACATATATATTTTATAAATTAGAAAGGTTTTTATCATAGCTGCTAAGCTATTAGAAGTATAGAAAAGAATTATCTGAAGCACCCTGCATTTGAAAATCACATTTAACTTATTCAACCATTAGATTGTTGAGTTAAATGACTAAGAAATCACAAGAAAATATGCAGAAACAATTTCATTTTTAATTGAGAGAAAATCAGAGCTCAAGACTGATTGAAGCTAACCATATGAGCAATTTCCATTTAGTAAACGGAAATGGGGGAAAAAAAGCAAAACACCCAAGCAAATAAACAGAAATGTAAATCATATTCTGTTTTCTTTAGGAAATTTACCTGTATCTGTCTTGGCTTTGAATTCAGCGACTATTGGAATACATTACCTTTATTTGAAATGCATGATCTGCAACGGACAAAATAATAGAAATAAAAAACTAGCCTTAACTTTTGCAAATATAGACAGCTTTGTGAAATATAAACATTTCATGATGACTTAGAATGAGGTAACTTTATGTGCACAGCATTATGCTACTCAGACTCTGATTAATAAAACAGGTATGTCCATCTTCCCAGAAACCTTATGCATTGATCTTCTCAAGTGAGAATACAGCTAACCCCATGCTGAGGGACTCTGGTTTAAAATTCTGATGAAAAATGTTTGGGTGTTGAAGAACAGTTAATCTCTTGTGCTATGATTGCCACATGCTGCTTTCCTATAAATAAAGATGATGTCAGGTATTAGATGACTTTTCTTTCTTTTTTTCCTGTTTGAGGAAAAAAGAGTGTGCCTGCACCTGGAATAATTGTGTACTGTTTATGACAATAATGAAGTTGTGAGGCCCAGACATATCTGTGATTTGTTAAATTGGGAACATTAGCTTAAAATACACACTGTAGAATTTGGACAAAATTTGGACTCTTGTTGAGCAATAGATATGATAAATACTTGAATATATGACAATTCACCTTATGGTATGATTTATTACATTATCAAATAATATTTTAAATAATAATTTTGGTAAAAGAAAATATTGTAAACCATGCATTGCAATACTGTTTTGAAATTCTTAAGTTCATTGGATACTAAAAGAAGAACATAATCTTCCGAAAGACAGAAATTTTAAAACATGGAGTACAGTAACTACAGACCCTCACCTAAACAATTTTGTCCTGGCAAAATCTTAGCAAACTACTGCAATCCTGAATTAAGCTGACTGTAAAGCTGTGCAGTGAAGATGGTAATGGGGCATGACATAATGGACAAAAGCATGGAGGATGACATCTTTGCCAATAAAGCTCTTGCATCCTCAGAAACTTGATCATGTTTGAATTTACTGCCCATAAAGAAAGATTTATTGGGATAGTTCATTCTTTCCATAGCAACCCAAATGTGTAGAGTCATAAAGCAATACACTAGGTAATGCTGTTTGAAAACTGATGTCAAAACAATTAAAATGTTTCAGTATGACAGGACAGGTTTTCATATCTGCTAAATAAGTATGTAGCAGAAGCAAACTATGTTGGCTATTTGGATGCCAGCTGGAGACCACAGGAAAATCTGTTACCATGGGCAAACTCTTAGAGGAAAAACTGGGAAGACACTGCACTGCTTTGATTCCATCCTCTATATGATGATGTCTTGATACTCAAATCCTATAAAAAAGTCTTTTATTGTTTTATAGCTACTGCCATTTTATCAGAAATGTGAAGCTTTTCTTGAAAAACATTACAGAAATAAATCTCAAAAACAAAGAGGAAAAGAAAGGAAAAAAGTAATTTCCAGAAGTGTTGAAAAAGCCCTGTGTAGTGCATATGTAGGAATACTCTTGGTCTTTGGACTCTGAGAAAACACTGCTCGTGCTCAGAAAACAGCTGCTGGAAAACAGTTGTGCTTTTGTGTTGGGACTTGCCTGAAGACACAAACAGTTGGAAGAGCTCTCTCTAGGAGACATAAACAGTTTGTTTAAAACTCTTCATAAAGGTGGTGTCATGAAAGACCTAGTATCTTGTCTTTTTAAAGGAAGAAATAAGATAATGATAAAGTCTCCTATCTCTGTTAGAAGTCAGTAACAGTATCTTAATGAAGCAAGCAAGTTGTCCAAACAGACAATAATTTTTCTTTTTTGTTAAACATGCTTTATGACAGATTTAGATGCTGATGAGATCTCAGAGGCACAGCATAGCCTAAAGACAATTAGATTTGTTATCAGTCTTCATCTATCTAATGAAGGTTTATAGCCCTTTAATACCTGTACAAAATTAAGTGATTCTTTACATCTCTTCTTGTATCAAGTCTGTCTAAATGAATAAAGTTGTGACAAGGATTGCTGAGAGCATAAATGTCTGATATTTTGTATGACTTTCATTATCAAAGTAGATGAACCTTCAACTTATCTTTAGGGCAGCAGCTGGCTTTCTGCTTTCCTTGACTTTCTCTTGTATGAGATGAGCAGGATTTATTCACATCTGTGGAAATCCAGCATACGAATGAGAGATATTTCTTGCTGATGGTTAAATCTGCTGAGGAAAACAGAAAAATCAATCGGAAATGCACATCATGTTTGCTCAGGGAAGCCTGCTGTGTTTCACCCATGGCATAGAAAATAAATAGTTCTTTAGCCTGGAGATGTTGATCTTGAAATTTTTGAGCAATTTCTCCCTCAGCATGTATTCATTCCCAATCCCACTCAAGGGCTGGCACCTGTAGCTGTTGCTAAGTGGTGTATCTGCCACATGGTGGAAACATAATATTGATTTTCAGGAAAATCAATTCCCAGTTTTACAAGATCAAAACCAGAAGATAGCAAAAGAGAGACTGGACTTTATTTTATAATGATAATCATTATACTATACAGATTCTTGAAAGAGATGCATGGCTAAGAGACATCATATTGATTTACAGGTAATAAACTCTGCCTGTTATAGTTCTAACTGATCTGCTTGAGTCTCTAGATATAACACTATTGATCACAAGCAGTGAGCATGTTCTTATCTGTAAATAAAGAATTCCATTCTATTTTTCAGGCCTTTCAAATTGGTGAAAATGTGAAAAAGCACAAAAGGATGGCAGATGTCACTGCAACCATTTATTTTAAAGAGAAAAGTAAAAAAGACTGACTTTTCTAAAAACTATCAAATCTGGAGATGGATCCTTTGGGAAATATTATTGAGATTAGCCTGATCATTTCTGGTGAATTCCAATCCTTACTACAAAATGTATTATTTCTTATTATCTTTCTTCAGCTAGAGAGTGTGGTTCATCTCACTTATTAAATAGTGACTTAAAGTATCATAGAATCACAGAACAGTTATGGTTGAAAGGGATCTCTGGACATCCTCTAGTCCAACCCCTCTGCCTAGGCAGGGTCACATAGGGTGGTGACACAGGAATGTATGCAGGTGGATTTTGAACATCTCCAGACAGGGAGACTCCACAACCTATTTGGGCAGCCTGTTCCAGTGCTCTGCCACCCTCAGTGTTAAGAAGTCCTTTCTCATGTTGAGGTGGAACTTCATGTGTTTTAGTTTATGTCCATTACTCCTCATCCTATTGCTGGGCATCACTGAAGAGTCTGGCACCATTCTCTTGGCACCTGCCTTTGAGGTATTTATAGATATTGATGAGATCCCTCTCAGTCTTCTCCACTCTAAACAAGCCCAGCTCCTGCAGTCTCTCCTCATAAGAGGTGCTCCAGACTCCTCATCGTCTTTGTGGTTCTCTGCTGGACCCTCTCCAGTAGTTCCTTGTCATTCTTGAACTGTGGAGACCAGAAATGAACACAATACTCCAGTTGTGGTGTCACTAGGGCTGAGTAGAAGGCAAGGATCACCTCCCTTGACCTGCTGGCCACAGTCTTCCCAAAACAGTGAATAAAGGCTCTTGCATTTCAAAGAACCTATTATTGGAAAAAAAAATTCCAATTAATAGGAAATAATAACAACACATATATTAATCCAACATTATTATATATATATAGTAGAATACAGTTGTGATAATAATTTTATCAAAGTATTTATTATGCCATTTAAAATATTGCTTGCCGTGTTCATAGTGGATAGAAGCTACAGCCAGAGTAGCAATGCAATCTTAAAAATTTAGTCAAGTCAGGCAGACTGTCCTCTGAAAATACATTTAAGCAAGTTTATGAAGTAGTCTAATAGTTTATTACCATAGTTTACCACATTTTTGTCACATATAGAAACAATCTAAACTATTTATTCAAGCAATAGACATGCTTACGTACACCTAAGTGCATTTTACTGTGCCTTTGGTACAATATGGAGATTGACAGCAGTAATATTTTAAAAGTGCTATTCCTTTCCTCTTGAATATCAGTAATATAGTAGTTGACACTATTTTAGAGGCAGGGAATTCTAAGTAGCAGCTTAGAATATATTGAGACTGAGTAAGCCTTCCTATCTTTACTCAAATACTGGAGAGTAAATAATGCCAGGATTACCAGTATATTTTACTTTTGCTACTCAATTCCAATATGCTTATCCCCAAGCTGATTTCATTTTCAGTTCAAGAAACTTGTATGTATCCCGGGGAGAATACTGATGTGGGTCAGAGGATTTTGTATGGTTTGTGAAAAATTCCCTGGTCTTGTGCAGATCCATCAAGTATTGCTAAATAACTTCTAAAATATCCAGTCCTAATTTTTATTACTTACAAGTTTGACAACCTTTTTGAGATGACACAGATAAAATTTAAAAAGGTAGATCAGCTAACAGTTTTCCAATAGGTTTACTAGTTTGGCTTACAGAAACTAAGTATGCAATCATAGAATCATTTAAGTTGGAAAACAGCTTTAATATGATTGAGTCCAACTGTTAGCCTGGCTAAGTTCACTACTAAACCATGTTTCTAAATGGCTTGTCTATATATCTTTTAAATAACCCCAGGGCTTGTGACTCAACAACATCCCTGAGCAGCTATGTGTTTGGATCTCACCACCCATGTATGATTTTAGGGACTGGCTATAGGTGATGCTCAGGTTCAGAAACCACAAAGCAGATTCAACATTCAAAGTATGGAGATTGCTTCTATGAGAATCTTCTTAAAAAGGCAAGAAATGTGAAAGAACACTGACGTTGAAGACAAACTGAAGACAGCAGCTACGGTTCATTCTCTATGCAGGAGTACAGGAGTTCACATGTGTAGCTGTCACATACCTGCGAAACTTCACAGGTCTTATTGCAGAGGGTTTCTCCTGAAGCAGAGAAAATACAGTAGATTGCAAATCTTTAGTGATACATTTTTCCCCATAGTTTTAGACTGCCCAGCACAGCTGGGACTGTGACATCCAGCTGCACCATGAGAATACAAACAGGTCTTGCTGATGTGTACGTGTGCCTTTGAAAGAGTTAACAGACCATGACAAACTATTGAGCAACCAAATAAACATGTAAATCCAGCAGAAAGCTTTCAATAGCTTTGATAGTCTGTAAGACAGGTCTTCTGACAAATCATCATTGCCCTGTGACATTAGTAGAAATGCACCAATTTCATTCTCATTCAGTTCTTTCAGAGGGCAATGTGACAGATTCCTGCCCCAAACCTTGTAAAAATGTATTACTCTGTATTTCCAAGTCACGCGGTTAATTTGCTTTCAACATCAAACTGATTTTTACTGCTCAGTTTACTTCTACAGGAATTAAAACTAAGCTAGAACACAGACTTCATATTTTGGACTCCCACAGTACATTTCTTTTTTTGGTGTGTTTACAAGTGCCTCTCTAAAGCACCATTCCTGGAGGTAAGCAATTAATGATTCCCAAGAAAGGAGGGCTTAGCATAGCTCATGGCAAACCTGAGAGATGCCTTATTTTGGCTCAGAGGACAGGGTTTTTCTTCACAGACTATGAAATAAATCCACTGTTGGCATAGGACGCAAGGGAGATGCAAGTGGTACTTAATCAAGTGGTGCTTAATTCATCTGGCAACAAAGGTACTTTTCTACATAATACCTATTAAAATTGTACCTGCAGGATCAGGCCCTTCCTTGACAAGCCATGTAAATACCATATCTATTAGGTAATTAATTTGGAACGGTTTCACACAGCAGAAGAATAAGAAACATTTAACAATTGCAATAACTTGAGGGCTTGATCCAATTATAGATGTAAGTACTTAAAGGCAAAGAACTTGAAAGCTGTGGTTAGGGGCCTGATCCTTGCAGAGCTCATACGCAGTGGTAAACACTGTGTGGGAATTTTCCTGAGTATTGAAAGCTCAGCATCTGTATTCCTAAATCATTACAACTGTCCCTGATGCAGTCATTGTCTGTGCCAAATGTCATCCTTCCAAACTATTTCTAGCCATAGTTGGTGACTCAGCGTGGAGGTGGGACTGTTCCCTCTTTGCAACACAGTAACTATGACCTGGAGAATATAGTATGGCTACAGGCTGGACTCAGAGAGGTTCTCTCAGGTATATTTAATGCTGCAGTAGCCATGTAGCTGCAGAAACCAGACTCCAGAAACCTGAATATGTTGCCAAAGTACTGAGAGAACGGCATCTGAAACAGCCATGCAGAGATAGCCAAGGTGGAAAGCTGAGAGGGGAGAGGTCCAAAATGCCTCCCTGATATAGTTCTGATGTTGCATGATCACCATGTGCTTTGGTGCCAAAGCCCAAAACTACTGTTAAAATATCTGAACCAAAATTTCTACTTGAACATTTCTCGTTTTTCTTTAAAAGAACTGAGAAAAGTGTACACTTTTCTATTTGATCAAACACCAGAGGAGAAATAAAAAGAGTGTTCTGGAAGGACGTCTTGTGCCTGTGTATCTCTAGGATCTATTCTGAATGACGGTAGAAAGAGGAACTGCTGCACAGTGCTATTGGAGAAATGAGCATTCAGGACTAAAAAGAAAGATTACAAAAGGGTATGTGACTAAATGATGAATGTAAAATTAATTCTAAGAATGTGGATTAAAGCTTTAGATAGCCCTTTTTTTCTTCAACTATTACCAGAAAACAAGATTAAAGAGATCTTACTTACAAAATAAGCTTTAAATTAAAAGAAAAAAATAAAAGTAGATATATTAATTAGGTTTTGTTGGACTGACACAAATATCTTCTTAACTAATATGTAATATGTCAGTGTATTCATAACTGTTCCTGTCTAATTCATGTCCTGTTATTTGCTTATACCTTGTTTATATACTCATTGGTTTTGTACAGTGCCTCGTACAAAGTTATCCGGAAACATAAAACAGGGCTATTAAATGCTGTATGGTGATGATAATGCTAATAATAAAAGTATCATTTGATTAATTATATCAGTCTTTATTTGCATGAAACAGGCTTACATTTCCTTCTGCATTTTAATAATATAGTAATGGTTATTGTAATGAACTCATTAAATCTGAGAGTCAATATTAATGGACTATGAGAAGGATCTTTATGAACTTCATTGGCAGCCTACAAAGAGTGGATTAATATAAAATACAGAATGAGTCAATTGGTTGTATAGTTATGAGTAATCAATTTATATTACTAAAAGTGCCTTAAGTTAGAAGCAAACATTTTAAAATACAGGACTGAATCCTTGTTAGATGCAAATCAATACAAGGAGGTCAATCTAAACCAGATGCAATTTTGGAACAGCATTTTAGCAAAGGAAATGTTGTTTGTATTGATAAAAATATTGTCAATACTAAATCATCAGGCAGGCCCCAGAATATGATGATACTGCATTGATATAATGTGATTTTAATGGATATCTGTATATTTTAATCAGGTATTACTGTGCATCTATATAATAATCTCATGCAATTTTAATTATTCTATTTCCTGTCTGCATGTCTGCATCTACTTTAAAGAAAAATTTCAATTCTGATACCATTTTCAAACTTTTCTCCAGACTACAAGAGTTAAACAGTTTATTTTTTATTTTAAGTTTCAACTGAGTTAATTTTGTTGTGCAATTGCTTGTGTTTAATAGTTGTTTCAACAAAAATTATAAAAGCTGTATTAAAATTGAAAAAGCTGACAATGTGGCAGTAATTCAGTTATAAAAATCCAAACAAAAAAAGAACTGTTAATACTAATGGGAAGACTATCATTCAAAATAAAGGTTTTGTTAAAATAAGGAGTGTCATAATTTGCCATAAAGTGGTTTTAACCCCTTTTTTATTCCCTTAGCTGGGATGTCCAGGTATTACACAGGGAGACTCCCTCTACAACACAGATGGCCAACAGGGCACTGAATTTCAACTTTCTTAGTGCTGCCAAAATGTCAGTTTCCTGGATTCTGCTTTTATTAGTGCTTGGATTTGTGCAATATTGCTGTGCTCAGAGACATGGCAAGGCATCCAGGAGGGCAGTGTGACAACCAGGTCCCCATGCATGAGCCAGTGACAATCCCATGCATGACACAGTGAGCCATACAAGTAGGGTTTTAGCATCTCTGTGCTCCCTGAGTTTGCTGGTATCCTGCACTTTTGGTGGACGAGAAGCTCAATATGATCTAGCAATGTGCGCTTGCAGCCCAAAAGCCCAGTCACATCCTGGACTGCATCCAAAGTAGAGTGGCCAGCAGGGTGAGGGAGGGGATTCTGTCCCTCTGCTCTACTCTGCTCTGCTTTCATGAGATCCCACCTGGAGTGCTGAACCCAGCTCTGGGGCCTCCAACACAAGAAAGATATGGACCTGACAGAGCAGAACCAGAGGGACCACAAAGATCATCAGAGGCCTTGAGCACCTCTCCTATGACGACAGGCTGGGAAAGTTGGGGTTGTTCAATCTGGGGAAGAGAAGGCTCCGGGGAGACCTTATAGCAGCCTTCCAGTACCTAAAAGGGGCTACAAGAGAGCTGGAGAGGGACTTTTTACAAGGACATGTAATGACAGTACAAGAGGGAATAGCTTTAAAATAAAACATGAAGAAGTTCTTTCCTGTGAGAGTGGTGAGACACTGGCACAGGTTGCCCAGAGAGGTTGTAGATGCCCCATGCCTGGAAGCATTTAAGGCCAGGTTGGATGGGGCTTTGAGCAACATGATCTAATGTGTGGCATCCTTGCCCATGCCGGGGGGTTTGGAACTAGGTGATTTTTAAGGTCTCTTCCAATCCAAATCATACTATTCACCTATGACACATGTCCTACACTTGAAACTTTACCAGCAACTGTGGCATTGTTGTTGACTTTCTCTTCACTGAAGTTTTTCATATCTGATAAGTAGTACACCTTTGAAGGACCTTTGCTTTCGACTCCTCTTTCTGGCTTTCTGTGATAAAATGTAGGAACTTAATAAGTATCCCTGAGATTTAAATCCCCCTTTTGAATTTGGTTGAATATTACCTCATCAGTTAAAAGGTGAAGACTTTTAAAAAATGCCTGCCTCCACCCCCTCATTAAGAGAAAACAAATCTTGGTTTTTTTATTAAGCCAAGAAAAATGACAAAAATAAATAGTATGCAAAATGAAGTTTAGACAGGTAATATTTTCCACTTTTTTGGTTTTTTTATGACTGTGTGCTGTTATGAAATACAGCTCTGAAAGTTCTGGGAAAAAAACCCAGTTCTTTGTTTTAGTTTTCTTACTAAAATTTGAAATAGTACAACCATTTCTTCCCCTCAATCCCCTTGACCCTTTTCCTGGTTTTGGCTGGGATGAAAACACGAGAACCCTAAGGTCAGTAAGGACTATATGTAAGAATTTCTGATCCTCAGTCTGAGTCAGAGATTCGAAGTGTTTAAATACAGAATTTTGATGTGAGCAAGAAAAAGAAAATAATAAAATGATCTTGGGATGTGATGCGTGAACCACCTCAGACTTCATGATTGTCTCTCTCCATACCCTTGTCTCACTCAACAGGTTTCACCTTGTTGAATGTATTTTTAACAGGCAAGCACTAGTTCAAAATGCGCACACACACATCGCAGCAGCCACAACGAGTCCCTGCTCGGAGGCAAGAAACGAGCAAACAAACAAAAGGAATGGATACCTCAATCCACTCACACAGTTCTGTCTCTGGAGCATTGCATGTTTTTGTAAAGCAGAGAATGAGAGGGAAGAAAAGGAAAAAACAAATAAACCCACAGTATTTTCTGACCTCAGGGACAGTCTTTTATCTTGACAGTGTTTTGCCCTTTCACTTTTCTGCTGGATATTTGACCAAAATGACCTGGCCTATGAATCTTAATAATAAGACCCATTCTTGTCTCATGAGCAGAAGAAACTTTGGTAACTGACATTTCATGCTTTTTAAGCCATCCCAAAAGGTGTAAAAATATAGAAAATTCCTATAAAAATAAAAACAATAACTTATTTCCTTTTACAAAGTTTTTAGGTCTTTTGGGTGTTTTTTTATTTTTATTTTTATTTGTTTGATATGGTGGTTTGTTGCTTGGTTTAGTTTTTTTATTATTTTTATTTGTGAATATTTCACAAGGCACAAAATTTACATGTTTGGAAATATTATATAGGAACCTTTAGTGTCTACCAGCCACTGTAAAAAAGTATTCTGATGCCAGCTAGTATGAATATTTCTTTACTGTGAGTAATGAGTTTTGTTCCTCATGTATTTGAGTAGCAAGGACCCAGTAAATTGATAAATTGTCCAGAGAGCTACTTGCAGCAGGCAGAGGTTGAAGATTCAAGCTAAAGGAACCACAACATCTCATGCCAGGAGTGTTCATGTCTAGTATGAAGCACAGCACTGTGAGGGAGCTGGAGCATGCCTAGATTTTAGCATTATATGCCACTGAAATTTTGCTGCCTTGTGCACCCAGCCTAGGTGACCATGTGTGATAGACACAGCTGTGAAATTTAACATCTAGAACTGCTGATTTCCACTTTCAAATAAACTTGTACCTAGTGCAGATTAATGTGGTGTTGCCACTTCCAGTGGCCATGCAGTAGCTCCGGTTGCCTCCCTGTAGTATCAGCTTTGTTTCTAGTTACTCTGTCTCCAAGACCTGCTTTGTGGACTGGTGTGGACAGGGTGGGATAGGCAAACCCCATGGCACTGTTAACTTTGATTCAGAACCTCTGTGAAAGGATAAGTAACTTCCTCAAGGACTGCATTAATTAGTTGGGGGTGGTCCTGAGAACTGCCTTATGAGCATTCCCAGGGCCTGGAGTGCCTCATCTTTCTAGGAGATGGCTGAGTAGAGGAGTTTAGCTGATTGAGTCTAAGGTCAACTTCACTGCTGGTAAGAACTGTTGTGAAGAAGCTAAAAACCAGGTCCACACCACCTTTCCCGTGGGAGCCATACTAACAGCTCCCACCTGGGCTATATCGCAGCAGTCTTGCAGCTACACCGGCGCTTGGGTTTGTGCCTCCTCTATCTGGATCTGGTTCGGGGTGATCACTGGACTGTTTTTGACTCTGATCACCATCTCAAGCCCTGATCCTGACCTGCCACTCCTAATGGTCACTGCTCCTGCCTGTCTTGTTGTCCTCTCTGATCTCTGCTCCAGGCCCTTGCTGTTCCCTGAAAGCTAAGATCTGAGGCTGATTGGTGAGAGATAACCAAGTTTTTCGATCAACTGTACATTCAGCCTGACTGCAAAGGTCTGTGGACATCTCCGATGATACTGGACTATGCTCATCCCCAAATTTGGTGTTCAGTTCTTAACAGCCAATGTGGCATCTCTGAACAGGACACATTATTATGATTTAAATATTTAATGGACAGCTTTCACCTGGTTAATCAAGTTGGATATTTTACTGTAGGATATTTTTTCCTTTCATAGACATAAAATGCCAGCTATATAAATGTTGTATTTCTCTACTATTCTGTAACAGTGTGGGGCTATGCTATTCCCTGCTGTAGAAAAAGCTATTAAAAATCAAGAAACTACATGACTTTGTCTTACCCTAGCTTTCTGGCCTTTTCCCCAAATGAATCTTCCTTTTCTGATTTTGTTTTTCTTTTAATTCTGTGTTTCAAGCTATCTTGATACTACATCTAATCCTTAATTCATATTTGCAGTTCCTTCTCTCAATGGGTATGGAGCAATAGACAATGGAGTTTTGCTATCTTGAATGAGCTAAGAAGTCATTCTCTGTTGCTGGTATTCTGTTTTGTCTTTAGAATTTTTTCTTTTCTGATCTCGTTCCTCAGAATATATGTGCACATATATGAAAGGTCATGACTGTATTTTGCTGAAAAATGATCAAACCTTTTCAGACATAATTATAGATGGTTACATGACACTGCATTTTCCAGCATGCTTTAGTTAGGATGAACCAAAAAAGAAATTTGATATATGATAGCTAAAGAATCATGCCCTGCCACCTTTCACAGCTCTTTTTATCTACTGTCTTCACATTTCTATTTTCTTTGCTGTCTACCTTCTCAGACCTCTCGTGCTGAATGTTAATGATGAAATGTGTAGTTCTACTCTATGCAATTATTCTTAGAAAATTAAGCCCCACGTAGTGTGTGTGGGACAATGATGATATAAACATGATATTCTCACAAATGAATAATAACAATATAAAAGAGAGAACAAATTCTGATTAGTGAAGGTTTCACAAACTGGTCAAGAAGAATAGCAATTCATTGAAAACAGGTTGTGGAAGGGACAAAGTTTCTTTCTTTCTTTTTTAAAGTCATTTATTGCTGCCAAGAAAAACTGGTTAGAAAACTCTGAGCAGGGAATACGCCAGAAAAAAACTAAATTAACACTTGTACAACTCTGCCATTTTAAAATTATGTTTTCCTGAGCAGTTCAGCATGAAGAAATGATAGTAGGTGATATTCCTGTTTAGTCAGAAGTGACAGAGCCATTTGATTCCATGAGCAGTAAACAGGACATACGACCTCAGTAAAAATAACAGTAACCAACTAGCAGATTCAGCAATAAAATTAGATTAACATAATGGGCAAAGAACATTGGAAGAACGTGTGGAGATTTTAAGTTCAGTTACTCTGGTGTACGTCAGGAAGTCAACTGACGTAAGTAAAAAAATAGAAATATTTTGAAGCACCTGAGAAGAGAATTTTGAGTCAAAGTTTTCATTACTGCGATCAAAAGAGTAGAGATGATTTAGAGACTATGTTTCAGTTTAAAATGATAAAAAGAATATTTTCCTGCCTAGAATTTTGCAATTCCATTCTCTGTTACAGATTCTGTGTTGCTTTGTAATAAATCTTTACACCCTCCAAGACTTTTTGTCTTGTAGTGTGTTTCTCTTTAAGAACTTCCTAATTTTTTATGCTGTGCATTAACTATAGTTTACATGCAAATTTTAGAAATTATTTGCTGTCCCACACAGGTGGAACATACCACTATCTCTATACCGTCACTGTTACCAGACTGTAAATTTTACTAGCTTTACCACTTAGTCCCTCTAGGATCACAGTTTGCTCTTGTCCACTGCTGACACAACTACCCAGGGGATATAAACGTAAGGCAGTGTATTAAGTATATGACATGATTCAGACATGAAAGTAGTGAGGGGAAAAAAATTATTTCTGAACTTCTTCTCTTTGTCAACTCAGTAAAAAAAAAAAAAA
>VZTJ01001952.1:1387380-1407734 GCA_013397795.1 Orthonyx spaldingii
AAAAAAAAAAGAGGACCATGAAGGCCTATATTTTGCATTATTAAACCAACCTAAAATTCTGGGTACAAATAATTGTGGGAGTTCTGTCTAGCTTCCATAGCTCCATTCTGAGTCAGGCAAAATGACAGTAAAGGACAAAAAAAGTACAGCATACTGCAGAAGAAATGCAAGAAAAGGGTGGAACAGATGGAGCAAGATGACTTTGGTGGTGCATAATAGGGTTGTCACAGATTTTTAAAGACAGATTAGAGTCTAATTTTGATTTTACCTTTTTCTTTTTTTCAGGTACTGTAAGAGCTGTGACAGTATCAGAGGGCTTCCTGTTAAACTCATTATTCTTACCCCACAGTAAGACAATAAGAGAACTTAGTCCATCACTTTGGAAAATTCATCATCTTTAACATGAAACAATTAATCAGAATTGTGAATTTTTCTGATGATCTAAGATCTCAAGGATCATATCAATATATACTGGAAAATTAAAAATGCAAACAGGCTGGAATCTAGTAACTATAAAGCCCCACTTTTGCTGTTCATGGCATACAAAATGAAACCCAAATTCTAGGGAAACAAAAAATGAAAAGGATATGGGATTAGAGATCCTTGTGGCTCACTATATGATAGACAGTATACCTGGAAGTCTCTTGCCTTGCCGTACATCACTGACTCCTTTTAAAGGAAAGTATCTACCACTAACCATGAAGAACAGAAGAAAAATACTAAGTTCCTCTTGCCATCTTCTTTAAATTCAAGCCCTAAACAAAAAGAAATGCATTTGAATCATAGATGTCTCCTTCATGCTTGTGAAATGAAGTATTGTTCCCTTATGTGGAAAGAGAACAATCCTTTACTGCACAAAATTAACTACCTTATCATCCTGGACATTTATGAGTCTGTCATACGGTGCTATAAATGCACACTCTATGAATGCTGACCAGCAGAAATCAGTGGATGAGGAAGCTCTGTTGGTACTGACAGCATTTGGTTCTGAGAGGTGGCTAGCAATTCCTCTTCTCATATATATACCAATGTGTGAATACACAGATCTAAAGAGCAAATGAACAATTTAGAAGGAAAGTTAAGACTCTGAAAAGGCCTTTATGTTTCATTTGCAACTAAATTTTTCACGTAGTTTTCTCTATGCTTTCACGGTGTAACATCTATTCTCACTATTGCTTAAGAAACTAACCCTCATATTCCATATGTTGTATGGTGCAGCCCCCCTTCCTTGACTTAATGGTTACATAAGACACCTGGACTAAAAGACAATGGCAGAATATTCTATTGTGCTGGAACATACAAAAAGAAAGCTGTCTTGAGGAAATAGCCATGAGTGTAAAATTGGTCATACTGAGCATGGTGAGGACAGGAAGTGCAGAGATGATACAGTGATTAGGTTTAAGGTTCAGCAGTCTTCAAAAAGAACTCTTTCTCTGAGAAATAAGTGATATTAGCAACCATCGGACACTCCCCACTTACAGAGTGGTCTGAAATTTCCTAACCTGCAGATTATACAAGAAACTTTTTGCTAATACTCTCTGAGACCCTGCTAACACTTTGCTAAGGCCAGTAGATAGTCAAAACAAGATCTTCTCAAGGATAGCCTGAAATGGATCTGAACTAGTGAACTAAGTTAACATTTTCAAAAGCAGATATATGACCTGGCTTCTTAGCAAGGTCTTCAAATGTGTCTCAGAAAGGTGAGGTGCTTAAATATGCAGATACCAGCTATATTTTTCTCTCCTTAGAAATGTCAGTGTACTTAACTTTTATTGATTTCAGAGACATTAATTTCAATGAGTGGACTAGCAAGACACTTTCAGAAAATCCGACCAAGCATCTACATGAAACTTAAAGCCCTTAAAGACCCTTGTAAATCTGACCCTTTTGCACTGAGAAATACTTAGAATCACAGTGAAGGGCAGTTGGATTTTGTCTCTGAATTACCTGTGACTTAGACAAGTAGGTGCTTTTGAAAATCCTCAGACACAGAAATGAATTTGTTACTTTTTACTCTCCTTTGATTTTTTTCCTTCAGTCCATTGACATAAACAAAATATACAGGCATGTGGTTTACTGTAGGATAGCAGTGAAGCAGGACATACACATTGCGGTAAAATGATAAGCAAGAAATGAAGGTTGTGATTGATATTCATCCTGGCTAAATCTGAATAGGGAACAGGACAGTGAAGGTGAATGTACTTCAGAAGAGATATAAAAATTGAATTAGTAACAAAGACTAAGCTTTTGTTGTTGTTGTTGTTGTTGTTTTGTTGGGGCTTTTTTTAACAGAATACATTTTTTATGAGTTATGAAATCCACAGTAGTGCTGAGAAATGACTGGTTGTTATTCCTGTTGGGTACTAATGAACTAGCACCATGAGATCTTTAATAGAAATTGGGGGGAAAATGTGCTTTTCCAACCTCTGCAATTCATTGAAATAATTAAAGACAGAATGAGTCTCAAACCTCCTAATATACCTCTTGGGAGGAGCAGAAACTCCAGTCACACAAGACCATCTTAACAAAGCAACAAGGGATCACAGTCTTCATGGTCCACAAAGATCCAAGAAAACAAGGAGTCTGCTGCCATTCATCTGTGTATGAATGAGATTATTTTTACAGTTTCCATGCAGTAGATGAAACAATTTTTTTTTCCTTCTCCCGACCAGTTCTGAATTGTGACTATATAGAATGAGAATTTCCTTCCTAGAAATCCAATGCAAAATAACATTTGTCTTATACAGAATATATTATTAATTTTTCTGGTGTGTCTTACAGAGAATGTTTTCTCATAGCCATTTTTATGCCATTTTGCCATGTGAATGTCTTATCAATTTTGTCACCAAGATAAGACTGAAGCAGAGATGGCATGTATAAACCTCTTGCAGTTAGTTTTATTTGGATTGGTAAGGACATTTTCTCCTTCTCATCTAGAGAATAAATTTCACATTCAAATGAAAAGCTTAAGCTTTGTTGTTCACCTTATCTTCAGAACTGATTTCTGATTCTATACTCTTTCCTTAGGCTGTGTCTCAGTAATTGATATTTTCAAATGTATCTGAAAAGTATTTACAAATTTAAGAATTTAGATTGGAAATCAGTTATTTTGATATATATGCACACACCTGGGGGAAGGTAAGAAAATATTTGCTTTAGAAAACCTTACAGGTAGTGCAGAGAATGATTACATCTGCTTCCGTGCATCTCTGTATGTTCCTGTAATGATACAACTCTCTACAAAGCTGGTCTCTCCTTTTGTGCTTAACAGTAACAGTCAATGGAAGTAAGGAAACATCTATCTCCCATCTACAGTCCTCTGACATCCAAATTTGGATGGAGAGTCATCTACACTTTTTCAAAGTCCATCACAAGACCTACAAAATTTGCATTTGATTAGTGCTACAAATCCTTTCATCTCCAGTGATACATTCAAGAGAGCGTGTTTCTTGCCTAATTGTATGCTGGCTATGATATATCATTCCCACATAACATTCATATATTTTATTTTAGAGAAAATGTAAAATGTCCTCTAGAAAGAGGGATTAGAACAAGTTAAGTCTGCTTTCTGCATATCTTTCACTGTTATTGAACTATAATGCTGAGTGTAAATCATGGAATGGATCCTAAGTGGCCTAATTACATCCTACCAGTTCCCTGTGTTCTTAATGGAGAGGTAAATAGATCACTTATATAAGCAGAACTCTCCATTTCAGGCCCTTAAAAAATTTAAGCTTGCCATAGACTGCACAAAATTTGAACATTTACTTGCCTAAATATCAACAGTGAGGACAGTACAATTCCAGAACAGGAGTCACAGGCTAGCTCAGACTGCACAGTACTGACTTGGGGCAATATATAGATCTGTGTTCTCATGCATACCAGAAATATTCCTATTGCTCATCAGTACTGCTTATGGTACTAGAGTTGTTATGCCAAGCATGTGGAGACAATTTACACTACAGAGCAATTTTTAAATATATTTGATTAAGAAGAAAAATAATTTAATTTCAAGAAATGAATTCTAGATATGCATATAGAAAACTATCTGTGATTTTTTAACTTGTCTGGACAATAATAATTTCTTCTAATGTCTTAGACCGTTGCTATTACAGTTTTGTATGTTTGGTTTTCTTCAGTGCCAAGGATCTCTAAATTACTCTAGCTAAATAAATACTAGTTAAAAAACAAAAAACATAACCATCTATGCAGCTTATTTCAGTTATCTAGAAAGATTTAATGCACCCTTTCTAAAAGCCAAAATTCTTCTATATTATTTTTTTACTTGATTATTGGATTTGTCTTTTGAAGTTATAGCAGTAATTGTTTTTGGAACTAAATCAAAATTAAATTGGGGCAAATAATCCAACAGCTTACCTTATAATGTCAGGGTGCCTTACTCCAGACAGAAAGAAACTTCCCAAGTGTAAATTACTACATTTCCTACTCTAGCTAATTGTTTGCTGCAATAATGTACAAATAATGACATATTCAATCTACTGCATAGCTTTGAGCAAATGTTGGTATGACATTTGTACTAAACCTCATCCAACTTGCCCAGCCATCTTACTCTCAAATGTCTCTAACAATATGTGGAGTCACTTGACTCTGTCACGGTGCATTTTGTCCCTTCACCATGGTCTGCCTCTGCCTAAAACTTGCCCTGGCAACATGAGATGGAGTTTGTCTCACACAGACAACCCATAATGAAGTTACACCACAGCTGTAGAACTCCATAGGCAGCTAAAGGAAAGAATGGGGTCTTATTATTCGTCTTTGACCCAGTTACTGTAGCAACTGGAGAGCAAGTTGATGGTAATTTACTGCTGACAGACGTAAGCAGCAGCTTTCTGCCACTTACACTTTCTCCCCTGACACCCAGAGTTGAAACTCCACCCACCAGCCAGCATCAGTAAAAGAAATAAACAGGCATATAGTAATTTTTCATATTTACTTGCAAGATACAGAGAAAAATATAGGATGCATTTACTCCCTGAAGTCCAAGACACTTCCTGTCTCAGAAAAAAGCAATGACACATAACAGAATAAAGACTAGAGAAATATGTACTTTTGTTCTTGTTAACAATGGTGCTACTTCATTGAAGCTCTGCTCCCTTATTTTTAAGTACAGTTTCTCAATAGAACCAATAATTGTGACATCTAAAATGATAAAACGAGGTTAGAATAAAAAGGTGGAGAACAACAGAGATATAAAAAAGAATGTAAAAGCATAGTCTATTGACTGCAAAATTTTTCAGCATATTATTCATATCTATTGAAATGCTCCCTTTCCATTTCACAGACACAGTAAAGGGAGAGTCATTAATACACATCTCAATAGAGTTATAAGGAGGCTATAAGAGATATAATATTGTTATGCAGATGGCCCTTGGTCTAGGGGGTTTGAATAAAGTACCATCGTGCATCTAATTAACTCTAAAATGACTATGTCAATTGCTTTGCTATGTTTGAAACCTTCTGTTCTCATGTGTTTTGATGAGTTGTTTATTCAGAAAAAATACTTGAATGTTTTGTTGGCCTCAAAGCAACACTCAGAAAGGTACTGAAGTTGGCAGAATTAGCTTACACCCACTTGTCAGGCTAGCAGAATGCATTAGCAAACTTCGGGAAGTGTTCCCTTAGACCATCATTGATTGAAGGGTAAAGTCTATGACTGTAGCCTGTAAATATTCCCTGGCAGTAATTCAATAGAGCTAGAGCTCACTGTTCTGTAATGAACTGCAACTCTAACTTCCAGTTAAACTAATCTAGCACCCAAGTTCACTACAGAAGCCTTTACAAAATGAGGCTACTATAATCTCCTCACTCAATTCTTTAAAAGATTAGTAGTAAATTAAAAGCTGGCACACAAAGTAAATTAGAACATCAAACGATACGGAATAATAAACTTTAAACAGTGTACCAAATTATGTTCAGCTTGCAAAAGGCAAGATATGTAAATTAAGCCCAATGCACCAGGCAACCACTGTGCATATAACTGTGTGAAATGTAATGGGAGGTGCATGTATTTATAGCCGTTTTGAAGTTATTTGACTGATTCCTGCACAGGTAGCCTCCAGGAGTACATAAAAGCAAATGTTGACATATGGTTTAGTCCTGCATTTGCAAACATATACTGCACAACCACATTAAAACAACAGCAACAGCTCACATATGTTTATTTACTGATCAGGTGCTTAGGAGAAAAGAGTTTGTTTCTTGGATGCTACTTCACCTAGTTTAAAGGATGCTAAGACACATGTCTTTGCTTTCTCTAGGGCTTCCCACAGACTTTTTTGTGCTCCCTGCACATGCATAAAATATATGTATGGAGAGAAAGTGGGGAAGGAGGAAGAGAAATCTTCCCTTATTTGTATGATAAAAGTTCCAAACCTCATTCCCTCTCCAGGCAACTGTGCACAGCAGTTGTAGGATGGGTATATGCAGTATGTGGAGTATATGAATTATGTAAAGTATATAAGTAGAGACCAGTGATGACTGGCATTCCTCAGGGAGCAGTATTGGGATCAGGGCTGTTTAACATCTTTGTTGATGGCATGGACAGAGGGATTGAGTGCACCCTCAACAAGTTTGCTGGCAGTATTGAGCTGTGTGGTGCAGTCAGTATGTTGGAGAGAGAAAATGCTGTCCAGAGGGATCTGGATGGGCCTTGCAGGGGGACCTGTGTGAAGCTCATGAAGCTCAACAAGGCCAAGTAAATGTTCCTGCATAAGGATCAGGGCAACCCCAAGCATAAATACAGGCTGAATGAAGAATGGATTGAAGGCAACTCAGAGGAGGACTTGGGGATGTTGGTGGATGAGTAGCTCAACAAGATCCATCAGTGTGCACTTGCAGCCCCAAAAGTCATCCATATACCAAGATGCATCAAAAGAAATGTGGCCAGCACATAAAGGAGTGTGATTCTGACCCTCTACTCCACTCTCATGAGGTCCCCTCTGTGAAGGTGGTGAGGGACTGTAACAGGTTGTCCACAGAATTTGTTGATGCCCCATTCCTGGCAGCATTCAAGGTCAGGTTGAGGCTTAGAGTAACACAGCTTAGTGGAAGTTGTCCATGGCCATGTCAGGGGGTTGGACAAGATGATTTTCAGAGTGCCTTCCCAACCAATCCATTCCATGATTCTGTGATCCTATAATATTAATTTTAAAATGGACATATTGAAAAGAGCAGAAAAGCACATACAGTTCTTTTCTCCTCCATTCCAGGTGAATGCTTTTACCATTGTGCACTAGACGAGTGCTACCTCCTGCATTCTTTCACCTCTGGCCTCATGATGTGCATTGCTGACAAAACAACATCCTGTTTTCAAAAAGAAAAGTTTTCAGATCAGTGATTTTAGACTCATAGAATCATTTAGTGTCCCTAAAGCCTACCAGCTGAACCTATGTCCTTGCTCATATCTAAACATATCTCTGTTTCTGTTTTAGTTCTGAGCACTATGGTGATGATAACGTAGAATTGTCAGGAAAGAAACTCACTAGATACAGGTTTTGTTTGGTTGTTGGTTTTGGGGTTTTTAATGGTTTTTGGAGGTTTTTTTGTTGGAAAAAAAGAGAAGTTGGAAAATATGTCAAACTTAATAGCAAAACCACACTCTCTAAAAACCTCTAGAAGCTTAGAAGTGTTCAAACCCAAACACAGATTATGAAAACAAACAAAGCCTTGGATACAAAATTTAAACCTTCTTACTTGAGAATGTTTAGCTGCCTCTGAACTGATATTCAAGTTTATGCATTAAGAGCAATACCATTGGATTTTTTACTCAAATTGCCTTCAAAGAATATGGTAACTATTGCTATGAATAAAAAATGAAGAAGGAAGGGAATAAAGAGAAAAATCTTAAATCCCTATTTGTTGGCAATGTTTTATTACACTGCATAGAGTATTTATATAAAAAGGATTAAAAAATGTATTAAAACAGAAATGCTTTCTTAATAGCTATTGCTCTGTAAGCACTGTCCTGCATTAGTACAATTGATTTTCACATCATTTTCATGCTTCTGCAGTATGTCTTCCCTGTTTCAAATGCACAGATTTGCTGTAAGAATAGGATGTTGTTGCCATCCATGAGACAGCAGCCAGATTTATGAGAACTCTGAAATCGGTTTAAAAACTCCTCAAGTTTCTTCCCAGGGTGATAATTTTCCTCCTGGGTCCAAGATCTCTTTAGCTGTTCTACGGTTCTGTCTCAAGTCTAGAAGAGAAGTTCGCCATCGTGTTGCCAAGCAGTAACTCATCCATCACTCGAGGTATGTTCTGTGAGTACCGATTGCACAATATAATTTTCTCCATGTATTGAGGATGCTTCACTTGTCAGAGGCCTTTGAAAGTAGTCAGCTTTCATCAATGGATCCTGACAACATGGAAAGAATGAGGCACCTGAAGGAAGCGTAGGGCATAGCATTTCAAAAGCGATGTCTGAAGACTGATGATTCTTTGTCCTTGACACCCTGCCAAGGGCTAGATGAACTGAACATTTTGGGAAGTAATGCTGCCTACAAATCACTGGTTGCCTACATCCCACTCAGGCCATAAGAGGATAGCATGCGTGATTTCAATTCAGTTTTTATTACATGTTGTAAGCTTTTGACTGTTCTGATATGTGTTGTCATTGATGTGTAAAGACTGGGCTCTGACGGGGTGTCTGACCTGATTGAGATCAATAATGCTCTGTTAAGACTGGAAAAAGAAAAACTCAACACTGTTGTGTGACTTCCTTTAATTGACCACATTCTTTATCCGTGCCATAGGGAAACAAACCACGAGGGTTGTCCTAGGTGAGAGGAGAGGGTGTAAGAACATACTGCCAAAGTGTTCTGTGATGTATGAGCCATAAACTGTGATGTGCCCTTCATTGTTAGAGAGGTCTTTGTCCTGATGTACTTCCGATTACTCACCACCTCAATATTTTACACTCAGGGAGAAATCACCAAAAGGCTTGGCTAAGTGTTGAAGATGTTGCATTGGTAGTGTTTTAAAATCTTCTATGAAAGGATCAGTATACTGTGTCTTAGGACTAAACTTCTCTAACATTATCAGTGTTAGCAATCAACTTTTCCTGTTAAGTGAGAATCTGGTATGAATTAACTGTTCAGGGAGTTCTTTCTTTCATTTTAAAAAAGCCCAACATTTTGTTCTGTAAAAGCTATAGGAGGTAACAGTAGCACTGTCTTCACAGCCATTTGTTATTCTAAACAAGGAAAAAGAGGATCAATGAAGCCATATTGACCCAAAGCACTCCTCAAATTTTAATTACAGATTTTTAGTTATAGGATGCACACTCATAAATGAAAAGATAAGACCCTTCAGGATAATGTCATCATATCCTTTGAGCAACATCTGAAAACAACACTGTTTCCTGGTTAGGTGTCAAAGTTCTGCCAAGTCAAATGAAATATAACAGTGCAACTAACCAAATCTGAACTAAATGAGCACATGTAGAAGATGCCTGTGCCTGGAGAGTCACAGAGCCATTTTAATGTAAACAGCTGAACCTGCAGGACATAAACCAGCATGAATTTAAGAACTTATTTTCCTCTGAATATTTAAATCCAAAGCATATATTTTCTGGAACTACCAAAGTATGCCAAAAATTATGGTTTTTTGGGTTTTTTTACAATATAGCACTTATGTAAAACAATTTTAAAATGTTCCATCACTAATATTAACCTGTACTACCACGTAGAAGGAAAATTTCAGATATTATTTATCTTACTGGAATCTATAAATCTTTTCAACTACCTAAAATTGAACCAGTATTTATAGCTCTCTTTTTTGAATACAGACAGGTAGCTCATTCTAATACATAGGAAGGAAAGCAATAATTCACAAATTAAATAAAATTCTTTAAAGTTGCAGATGCCTTTGATCCTGACATAATATAATGCCCTCTGAAACAACAGAAGTGTCATGTGAAGTAGTTATTTATGTTTCCATGGACTGGAGAAGTTATGAAGTGCTCCGATGAAATTATTTCCTAACACTGACTCTATCTTCTGATAAATAAAGTGTGACAAACTCAAATATATTTTGCCTTTGTGGCACTATATGCGAAGTTTTTCAGTGACAAAAGTTTCCAGTAGTGGCTGTTTAATAGACAGAAAAGAATTTCCTTATCTCATATAGAAAAACTTCTCCCCAAACCATATTTTTGATATCGTGTAATACCCCATATTGTCTGAAACTACACAAGTGAATGAGCTACTACTCAATTCTTTGGGTCAGTAAAATCTAAATAATCAAACACTTGAGAACTTTTATGCAATATTTAGCCTGGATTTCCTTTAGTCTAATGTTCCTAGTTCTGCCTTTTTGCCCTTTACAATAACGTAGCTTCACCTGCTTTGGTAATTACACTGCTTCTGTACTTGCATAGGCAGTATAACATATCTTTGCCAGAGATAATTAAGGACACTATATTAAATTAAAATTTAAAAATTTGAAACAAAATCCCAGATTTATAAGAAAAGGACCATGCTATAATATTTCCATTGATTTGCAGTGATTGCTTAATTTTTTCAAGCAATTAAAAAGCCAAAATGTAGAAAAGTTTCCGGACTAAAGCCAAAGTAGCAGATTAAATCAGCATGTAAACTTTCTCCCAAATTAGGTAACAATAAAATCAAGCAGTTGTCTAAATAATATAAAATGAATATTAATAAGTAAAAACCTGACATGTCTGTGAAAAAATGCAGAATTTTTTACCTTAGAGGAAGTAGGGCAGTGCATAGTGTGAAGTAAAATGTAACACAACCCACCCAATTTGTAATGCAGCATTTGAATTTACTTACAGTCACAGAATCACAGGGTGGTTGAGGTTGATGGGGTGAGCTAGAGCAGATTGCTCAGGACCACATCCAGTTGCTTTGAGAGTATCTTCAAGGATGGGGAGATCATAACCTCTCTGGGAACCCTGTTTTAAAGCTTAGCCATCCTCACAGTAAAAGAGTGTTTCCTTAAGTCTAAGTTGAATATCCCATACTTCTGTTTTTTCCTTCTCATCCTGTCACTAAGAAGAAGCCGTCTCCCACTTCTTTCTTCCCACCAACCAGGTATTTATGCAAAAGACGATTAGAGGTGATTAGAGGCGATCCTGCAATAATAGCAGCCAGGACCCTTCGGTACTTGTGGGTACTTCTCATTGGGGCCTATGAAATGTCCAGTATTCTTAAATGTTCCATAATAGAATCCTCCTCCAGGCAAAGCAAGTCCTTCTTGCTCCAGACTTTCCCACCAGTCATTGGGACTTGGGATTGAGGAGAGCAAATTTTACCAGTAAAGACCAGGGTGAAGAAGCATGAACTACCTAGGATGTTTCCACACAGTTTGTGACCAGGTCCTCTGTCTGCTTCAGCAGCCCACATATTCTCCAGTCTTTCTTTTGCTGCTGCTGTACCTGTAGAAACCCTTTTTGTTGCCATTTGAAGCACTCACCAGATTCAGTACAAGGTGAGTTTTGGCTTCTCTAATCACACTCCTGCAGTGTCAGACAGTGTATCTCTATTCCTTCTTGGTCACCTCTTCCTGCTTCTCTTTGTAGTACACTGTCTATACTTGTCTTTTTGTTTGGAACTTGATGTCCACCTGTCAAATTCTTCTTCTGCCTTTATTTTATTGATAAAGCTTCCAGCTCCTCACCTCCCATCAGGCACTTATCCCATCTTCAGCTTGTGATCTCCTCTTTCCAAAAAAATGTTACGTTGTTGGTCCTGTATAAGTCTTTGTATTTACCCTTATTCACCTTATTCCCACTGTTTCTCTCATTTGTCAAAGTAATTTTGAATTCTTGAATCCTGACCTTCAACATCATTCTAGATTCCCTCAGCTTTGGGATGTCATCCATCAACTAAGTCATTGATTAAATATTGGAGTGAAACTGGGTGCAGGATTAAATATCAACCTCCTTCCATTTTGACAGGGAACAACTGATAACTAAAAGAGAACTGTGGTTTTTGGTAGTTTTAAATATCTTAGAGGAATGTGTTTGCAAAAATACATTAATGTGAAGCAGTGCAAAACCTGAGCCATAGCCTCACATTTAAATGTAAATATCTAGCAGCAACAAAGGGATGAATTTCTGTGAAAACAATGGACAAGTAATGACTTATAAATTTATTAGTAGTATTCTAATTGTGTCTTAAAATGCTTTATACAGTATTTGAGATATTAGACTTAATACAATTATGGAACAGGGTTTTATTAACACAGTGTGATCTTCTAGGAAATAAAAAATGTCAAAATACCAAAAATAAACACAGCATTTGCTACTATAAAATTCTAAGGTCTAAATCTGTATAGTGTTTTGCAAAAGTCTAGAAAATAAAATTCTGTTTTGTGTTTTGTAATGGTGTTAAGGTGAAATGACAGAAAATAGAAAATGTAATAGTGTTTCAGGTCACATTGTCTCTGTACCCTTCTCCTCATTATACGAAGAAGATAATGACAGATCAGAATTTAATAGTAAATTAGAATTTTCCTATGAGAGGATATGGCTGAAAAGTCAACTTGTACTATGTAATGTAATGGTAGCTTAAACATTATTTTAATTTAGTTTAGTCCTTAGTTTGCAACTTAGTGAGAGATTTGGTTGAAACAACAGATGCAGGAGGTTTAAAGTTAGGATTCATCTCATCTAACTTTAGTGATCTCAAAGTCAGTTGTCTAATCAGAGTCAATTATTTAGGTGCTTTCTGTTGCAAATGGGAAGAGAGAAGAATCTTTACTGCTTTCTAAAATAAGTAGGATTAATCTAACTTTATTAGAGTTACTTATCTCTCTCAATTGACTAGTGATGGAATCTCTATACACTATTTGAGACAGTGCAGTGGACTAAATCTTCGATTATGTAAAGGGAGGGTATATTTTGAGAATAAGAATTAATTGTTCTCACTTTACAAAACAAGAATCCCACTTGAGTAATACAGGAAAAACTCCAGGTTTTAATATGATTTTTTCATGTGTAAAGCCTATGAATTTGCTACAGTTAGCAATGTGAAAAGGATGGGCTTTTATTTTAACAGCTCTTGTCTTTTATTTCCCCTTAATAAATGAAATGACACTTCAGGGTGTGTCTTCAGGACTGTGCATTTCACTGAGATACCACGAAACACATATTTATTCTAAGGAATTTACCATCTCACCTATAATGAAAAAATAAAGTATTTCTGGCCATACCCTTAAAACTGTAAAATACAGCTAAAATACTAGAGAGGCAGAGGACTATGTTACATTTTCTGTTACATAAGTTTTTCAGGACTTTATCTTCTACATCAATTATGTTATCTAAAAGTAACAATAATTATGTCATTTACAAATGCATTTCAAAACAACCCTTATGTAGACCAGGCTTACGCTAACAGGAAGAAAAAAAATTGTGAGAGGAAAATGCGTAAGAATAGTTATACCTGAATTTATACCCCCTTCTTGATAAATACCAATACACTTAAGGAACTCAGCCATTATATAGTATGGCATATGAAATATAGTTAGGTAATAGTCCTTGCAATGTCCTTGAAATCTTCTCTTGTCCCTCCTTCTGGAAAATTAGATGGCAGCTTGATATTTACTTCAAGTATTTACTTGTGGCACCTTGGAAAGTCTTAAGGAAAAATTATACTTAATAGGTAGGTCCTGGTAAAAGTGACTGAATTGCAGTGCATTGCTGCTGATAATATGGACCTATTTACCCAGTACTTGGTTAGAAGGAGAAAGGGGGAGGGGGATTTTCTGGGAGGATTGTCTTCCTGAAACAATGCTGCTGAGATGGAGAGAATTCAAAAGGTCAGTAAGGCATCAGGGGAAGTAATTGCAAGAGAGAAAACCAAACTAAACAAACAAAAAGATAGCTATTGCAAATAAGCTCAGATCTGCCAGACATTTACTTAAAAACAAGAAATGAATAAATATATACAAAAGAAAAGTTTTTAGCTGGGACTCATGGCATATTTCTTTTGTTAAATTGAAAGATTATTAAGAAGGTTTTGTGTATGGCTCATCTTGACTAATAACTGCAAGGTTGGCATGTGGACCAACTGTGAGAACAGAATGAGATACAGATTTCACCAGTGTACTGAATTATGCAGCTGTGTCCTAGATAGTATGGTTGAGACTGAAAAATAAGGGATATAAGTCCTGACTGAAGTGGGGAATTAATCCTAGTGCTTTTAGTCTTTCCTGACCATATTCTCTTAGTCTCCTTTCTAGTCCCTCTCTGCTCAAATTCCTAATTTACCTGTTATGGTTCTAAATTTTTTTCTTCCTCAACTTGTAATTCATTTTCACCCTTTCTTTTACTCCTTTCTGTTATTTCTGCCACAGCTTTACCTCCCTTCTCTCTCCCACCACTGACAAGTTCTTTTTCTCTCCGTGTTGTCTGCAAGCTCTAGTTTGTTTTATCTCTGTGTCTGTCTCCTTTCCATGGGCTATGTTTCTGGATCATGGTCCTCCATTCCTGGACCCTGCTTTGGTCACCTACCCCTTCTGTCCTCACACCTTCTCCCCTTCCTCTGTCTTTACTTGATTTCCTCTCCCCTGACACAATCTTTCTTTCTTACTAGACTCCAAAAGAGGGAGAAGTAATATCACAGTGTTTCTCCTCATAGCTGCTGCATGAGAGATGGGATTCAGGGGAAACCAACCCACATGCAGAGGAATCTTGTTTGGGTGCTGAGAAGATGCAACATCTGCAGTAGCTCAGAGAGCACAGCCCTCATGGAGCAGGCAGAAGGCTTCCTGTGTGACCTCTGCTGCACACAGCTGAACTGCTTAGAGCTTGGCCACATTAAAGGAAAATTTCCATGCCCACGGTTAGCAGCAAGTTTCTCAAATTAGCACCATTGCCTTGCTCATTCTAGATGGTCCAGGCCTCCTCTAGAACACAGATGTACATAAAACTGTAAATATATGTGGAGAGAACATCTCACTCACTGAATCACCTGCTTAAAGACTCTTTAGTATAAAAGAAATAACATGAAGGCAATAAAGACTGGAATCCTTCAGCCATCAGTTCATTCAGTGCTCAGAGAGAGCATTGAAGAGGGTCAATCTTCAATTGACCCTCCTGATAAGAAGGAAAAACCCACACTAACTTTACTATCCAGATACTAAAGTGGGAAAATTTATAATAATTTTATAGGGTGTTCAGAGGACAGGCCAACAGTGGAGAAAGGGAAGGATCAGAGTAGACTGGCAAGAAAAAAGCACAGGAAAATGGAGAAGATAGGGATAAAGGGCTGAAGTGAAAGGACATACAGACACGAGTCAGGAACTGGAGAGGCAAGGATGTATGTATATATGTGTGAGAAGTCTGAGTACCAGCAATGGAAAGACCTGTATGCATTCATTTTTCCCACAGAAATACAATCCTTTCATCCATTTGCGTGCATGTGTCATTTGCTAGCACATTTTAAGGTTGACTAGGTGGCAGGTAGCAGGAGACCTGCACCAGGAAAGACTCAGGGTCTGGACCAGTGACTAGGAAAGGGGCCTAGGGTCCATGCATGTATATTAGGTAGAGTTAGAGACCATCCCAATATTTGAGGAGTCTGTGATTGTGCAGATGCTGTTGAGTTCTCCTCTAAAAAACTCACTCCATATATGACTTTATAGTGAAAAAAAGGAAAAGAAAAAGAAAAAAATCTCTAATAATTAGGCTGTGTCAAAACCCCAAAGTGACATAATTCAGGTTAAACAGTTTATATTAAACAAAGTTAGAAGCAGCGAAGGGCAAAGAGTATGACAGCTTGATTTTTTCCTGCTTATAATCTCTCAGAATGCAAAATGCATTAATTGTCCTTCTGATTCAAGAGAGACTATTGCACTCTTTTATACTTCTTATGGTAATACAGCTTTAAGATGCTAAGTGAATGATGATTTGAAGATTTCAGACACACAGGGTCACAGTAAAAAGAGACCTCAGATAACTTCAATAAGCCATTCTTAGTACTTGAGAAGCAAGCAAACTGTCTTATGAAGTTTTTTTTTTTAATGAAGCCTGTAACTGTAGTTTTCCAGAACATGAAATTAATGCTTCTCTTAAGTGAAGGGATCTCTAATTACTGTTTTTTATGTTGACAAGGCAAATTATTTCTGAGGAAAAATAAAGATAGATTAATTCTATTTCTGGAGGCAATAATGAGTTGATATATGGTGGCTTCTGTCTGGTATTCATTGCCTTTTTTATCAAGTGAATGGCAGGTAGATTGATAATTTGATCCCAGAAAGAATCAGAAAAACAAACAATATCACCCCATCCAGTGAATGAAACAAATAGGGAGAAGAGACAGGTGAGAGAGGAAATAAGAGCAGTCTTTACAGGCTATGGCTGTCAGAATTTAAAATCAGTTTTGTACTAAAAACCCAAGGCTGACTTTCAGGTCAAGGAGCTGCATCATGTCTACTGTGCTATGAAGCACATCACTTCCACACAGTTATACTACTGGTACTACTTTTATGTTGAGTGAATAACCTCCTTCTCACCACAAACTTTTGAGGATAAATTGCATGGATCAGACTTGCTTAATTTCTTCCAAATAAGAGGTGTTATCTTCTAATCATCTCTGCTAGCAAATAAATATCAGGAAATCTGACCCTCTTTTGGATTCTGTGCTTTGCCTGCCTGCTGGGCCCTACTGTTGACAAGCTTGATGAAATTACATTTTCTTTGGTTGGGAAAGTAATGTGTTGCTTATATCAGGGCTGTGACTGAAGACCAGCACATCAGAGAAGCACGGGAGTGCTGTGAAGTAATCATAGATAAAAACAGGACATATTTGTAAACAGGTTGTGTTAGCCTCTTGGTTTTCATTCACCTGTGGAGGGAGAATGAATACCTTATAAATAAAGCCAAAGGGGAAGATGTTAAACATCCTGTATTTGCTTCATAAATATATGCACCTAAAAATGAATTTGCATTTTTTGAGTTTAGCTCTATTTTATTACATCAAGATGAATTTCTACAGTAGCCTGTAAGGCAAATGAAGGGATACCATAAAAAATGAAGGTAGCCTCTAAAGTAAAATATATTTTTTTTCAACAGTAAGATCCATTGTGATTTTTCAGCATATGTATGTATATATATACAAGATAAATGCTGTTGGTTTGTTTCAAGTGAAATGAAAAGTTATTGTGTCTCCTTATATCTTCCATTCCCAGTTTGCACATCTTATACCTTCAGGAAAAGAAGACTGTCATATCAGAGAGAAAGAGAGATCTTCCCAAAATTCTGCCCCTTGATGCATGGTGTGTGAGGGCCCTGCTCCAGAACACCTTGGGGGGAAACCTGAAGTTTCGGTTCTGAGTATGCTTCCTGCACAGTTCATGAACTAGTGTGATATGGTAAATACAGATCATATCATTCTGTCATGTTGTCCAGCTCCCAAGAAGTGGATGCAGGTAAAATATCTGCAAAATTCCATCATTTGACTGGAATTCATCATATGTCTGAGATCACAGAGATTTCCAGGGCCTTTTGTATCTTTCTCTATTAATTCTTCCTCTCTACTCTTCCCTTCCTATCTATAAACCTTCATATTCCCTGGGACACATGGAAGGGAATTCACAACTTTATAATCCTTCTTGCTGGGCTACTTTTACTTCTAGACAGGAGAGGAAAAAGAGATTATTTCACCTTAGTGTTTATTTGTAAGCGCCAAAGATACTGGCTGCAGCAGCTGCATTTTCCAGTATTTTCCTCATCATGGCATTGGGAAAGTTTCTTTCTGGTCAGATTAAAAAGTTTTGGTCTTCTTTTATTCACATGAGCCTCCTGCTGTTTTCTCAAATGTGAAGTTCTTGTGGTTGTCATCTAGGGATAAGGAAGGAAGACAAAGCTTTCCCTAAAATTATTTTAAAAGTATCTCTATAATAAACTTCGCATAATCATTTTGAATCCTAAAGGAAAATTGGTTTTGGCTGTTCCTTTTAGTAATGTATAAAAATTGCCATTGTAGCAGAGGGTTCATCTTCACAAAATAAATGATCATAATGGCTTCTTTATAAATGCATATTGCATTGTATTACAGGAGAACCTCTTCTGAGATAGCATGTTACATGAAAAAACCTTTTGTGATTTTAGTTTTAGAGATTTAAATGTCAGCCTTTATGAAAAATGTTTTTTTAAAAGCTGAAAAAGGCAACAGACCCTTCAATCAAGTGACCTCAAATGAAGTTCTTTCCAGGAAGGAAAAAAAAGTATGTCTTAAATGTTAAAATAAAGGAAATGGAACTGATTGTATTTTAAAAGTTGAGGGTTTTTTCAAGTTATCAAATAAATTTATATATTATTTTCTACCATCCAGGCTCGTAGTTTGTTTGCAATTATCAGTTATACCTGCATACTGATGAAGGGGAAAACAAATACTTCTTTCCTAAAATTATTATCTTGATACAAGTAGATTTCCACTACAATGAAAAAGGTTAGTGAGTGTTAAAAGACACTGGCTGTGCTCAGATATTCTACATTAGACCAAACCCAGCCATCTACAGTGCCCTCTGACACAGAAGTAAAAATTAACTATTAAATATACCATGCTTCTGGGTTAATGCTTATGTTATTGTCGTTGGAGGGCAGTAAATGGACTGGTTTCAAGTCAAAAAGTAGAGCTGGAATTGAGACTGGGTTTACTTCTCAGGAGGCACGCTTCATTTCAGCAGGGAATAGACAAGCAACAACTGCTTGGTCACTGGCTACATAAATTTGTAGGGCCAGCTTCACCAGGCTTGTCCCGTTCCATTTACCTGTGACATAGGAGGAAAAGTATTTTACTACATAAATAGATAAGTCCACCTTTTTGCAACACCATATGTCATAGAACTTGTCAGAGTTAAATATCGTGTTTGAAAATAAACTACCAACTTCCTAAATGAAAATTTCTTGACATTCACATATGCATTTGCTATGATAGCCAGTGATGGTAGCGAGGAGTCTCTTACAGTATGTGAGCCACAGAGAGCAGGAAGCTGAGGGGATGTTATATGCAATCTCTGTCACCAGATATCAGTTAGGAGCCTCAGGACAGGAGTCTGTTTAAACTCAGAAAATGGAAGTGAGAGGTATTGGAACAGTTATGGTACTAATTCACAAAAGGGGAAACAAATCTTCATCATAATTTAGGGCAAGTGTTCTGAAGTAATTGCAGCAAACTGTGTTTTCCCAACATGCTTTCATAGGACATCCTCTCTCTCCTTTCTTCAAAATCATGTTGAATTTTTGGAAATCTAATTTTCAAAGCGGACCTGTTCCTAGTCCAATTCTGTTTAGGGTACTGTACTGTGAAGTGCAACATGCACATTTGTTTGGATCTTTTTTCCTCTTAGTCTCAGATCTTAAGACAATCTGTTTGTTTGCAATGTATACCTATATACAAGAGAAAGCAAAAGAAAGGTCTTGGTGTCTTACAGTCACAGGAAATGCTCCTTCCTGAAGGAACGTCTCTCATTCACACAACTAGAGAAAAACCCATGGTAGTTCAGATCCAATTTGTAATTGTATTTCATTGGTTAGTTTCACTGATGTAATGATTGACAATGTAAAATTAGCAAGATCAATGAAGATAATAATTGATGTTGAAAGGTTCTGTGCATGGTGCATCTTCTCTCTCTCTGGAGATCCAAGATAAATGGCAAAGTTGACACCTCAAACCCTCTCATAATATGTCTTTTTCTATAGTATTATTAACAAAAGATCTAGGGGCTGCCTTTTTTGAATGCAGACAGTGCAGACGCATGGTTTTGTGGACTTTCTCAACACTCAGCAGTGACCAAAAACATCTCAGTAGTGTATTCAGATGGTCTATTGGACACAGCTACCTCAGGGTGTGATGAATCCCCATACCTCTGCACACAGAACTTCACTGCCATTTGGGGCTTAGGTAACTGTTCTGGGTTTTCCCAGGAACAGTCAGTCTTGCAAGTGACTTATGTTGCAGGAAGCAGTACACTTTGCTTCCTGAGAAACAGAGCCAGTGACCAGCTAGTTTTGAGTATTGATAAGTATATAATCCAATTAAAAGTTGTTCCACCTCCAGGAAAAAAAACATATTTAAGAGAGAGACACCTGAGAAAAAACCCTTTTTCTTGTCCTGTTGCTGCCAGAGAAGCAGGTCCGCTTCTCCCTCTGGTAAGACTGGGCTCTTGCCCTTCCCCTCCTCCTCAGAGGGAGGCGGGGGGAAGGGAAGTTTGGAGCGACAGTGTAACTGAGTGTGGGGGAGGAGCCGGCCTGAGCTCTCCGGCTTGAATGCAGCTCGGGAAACATTCCAGCCACAGCGGGCAGGGGCCGGGTCGGCTCCATCTGACTCAGGCCGGGCCCTGCTCTATCACCCTGGGCCAGGCTG
>VZTJ01001952.1:1408398-1441184 GCA_013397795.1 Orthonyx spaldingii
GGAGGGATTTTCCACAACAAGCAGATTTTTTTCTCCTGGGCGGCTGCTAGTTGTGAGGCTGAAAACCATAAGAACTGTATTTCTTGTGGAGAAGTCAACATGGTAGAGCAGGAGGAAACTTCTCACCCTGAATGACCTGAAGAAAGACTAATTTAGAAGCAGTAAACTGACTGAAAGTCGAAATGTTGGTTTTTTGTATTGTCATTAAGAAAAAATGGAGGGGTGGGAGGAGCAAAGGTGTTCTGAGGGTTTTGTTCTGGTTCTTAATTTTTTTTCCTTCCTTTTAGGTCTGTTAATAAACTTTCTTTATGTTCTTTAAAGTTTGAGCCTGCTTTACCTACTCCTAATCCTTATCTCACAGCAAAATTAAATAAAATCTGGTAAGTGTGCTAGCATTTAGCCAGAAACTCAAGTGAGTGAACTCAAACCACTGCAGTAACTTACACTGAAAATTTGACTTTTCAATGGCTGCAGTTAAGTGACATCAATCCCATCAAAAGTGAATACTATAGTCCTGATGAACTCAAGGAGAATACTTACACCAGAATTTTCCTGCTAATTCTTCCACCACTTGCAGAATCAGACCTTGCCTAAGGAAAGAGCACGTTGTAGTGTATTTACAGTTCGGGGCTCCACATGAAGAAGACAAAGCCTTTTCTTTGGCAAAATGTCTGTAACTGCATTTTATGGCAGTTCGTCCTAATTTTGCCTGCCTATAGCAGTTTATGGTCATAATAAGATATTGACACATTTAATAGCAACTGTTTAAAATTTCATAAATATCACAAATAACAACCATTCTATAAAAACAAGAACAAAAGATATATAGAATTTGGTGCAAGGAAGATTTGTAATGTTTTAAAAAATAAAAAGAGCACTTTAACTTCTGAATTGTGGCTGTCAGGACCTGTAGTATGTTGCTATAGCAAATACAGTACTTAAATAAGAAAACAAATGTAGGAAAAAATTTCATCGGTAAAAAAAGGTCCACAAATTGTGAAATTACAAGATCTATGAGAAGTCCTAATATCTTTTCCCAAGCATAAAAAAAATTGTCCAAGTTCTATAAAACCTTAAAAGCCTTTCAGTAATAAAAAACCCCTAGATTTTCAAAATATTTTTGCCACTGAAAATTAATCAAACACATGACAAAAATATACCAGTCATGTGCAATGCATATTGTTTAGTGAGACTAGGCTAGTCTCACTTATGATTATGTACAGAAATAGCTTGTTAATATCATCTGTGTATCTACATAACCAGAGCTATTAAAACAGAGGATTAAGAAAATACAGGGAATCTATTTATTTATTTATTTTCCCCCTTAGGAATCCAGATGGATGATGGCTTCCTCTGTGAAATCATTTTATCCTGCACTCCAAGAAAAGTTCTGTCTTTCTCTATCACATAACCTAGAAGATTAAGTGATCTGCAACAGTATCTGTAACTGTACTATTGATGTATCCATGCAGAGGACAATCTTAATGATAGCAGGTTCCCTTCAAGAACATGTATGGATCGTTTACTTTTACAGGTCTTTCACTTGTTAGAAGCTTGCAGTCATCATTACAGATGTGCTTGTGAGCAGACGTTATCCCAGTTAACACATTAGCTGCTGTGGAAGTGCTGACTGTTCAGAGTGCAAATGCATTTGGGCTGTCATCCAAACCCAGAGAGGAGTTCCAGTGATTTAGATAGGATCAAATATGTGCCAGCTTTTAAATATGTCTATGTAGAGAACAGGTATCCAAAAATACTGGCTAAAGAAACAATGAATTTCTTTGAAAATGAAAGCTTAAAAGCTTACTTCTTACTTGTTTGGAATGTGGTGTTTTTTTCAAATCTTTTTAAAAAAAGCATATTATGCATAGGGAAGATCATTATTGATATTCTGATAAGAAGAATTAGGCATTATACTGTCACACTTTTTCATGCAGTAACTCCTATGTAGTTTATCATTTATTGAAGAAATGGTTTTAGTCTATTTGGCCACAGCAGACTGAAGTCCTCTATACTCGTACTCCAGGTAAGCATCGCAAGCTCCAGGTTATTGATTTAGCCAACAGTGTAGCCCTATCTATCCATTTCTAAGTAACTGCATATGGGCATGCAGGATATGGGCACACTGGGTGTGGGTACCAGGAGAAGACTGGAAAAAGGCACAGCTTATTCACTTGAAAACAGAGTTGAAACCATGAATTTTTAAAGAAAATTATGTATCTAATTCTATCTTCCAGATTTCAGTGGAGTTGCAAGAACATTTACTGCATGTAAAACAATATATTGATGTGGTCCTGAATTGCCTCATGTTACAGAACCAGAGGCAATAAGATACAATATGAAATTCTCAATGTACTAATCTGCAAACAAAATGAATTTATCAAAATAAAGAAATAAATGAAATGGAAGCTTCAACTCTTTTAATCTTTTAATCAAAGGCTTAGTGGCAGAATGTTATAATGAAAACCCCACATTAACAAGTCTTCATTACTTGAATGTTAAATTAATTAGTGTTACTATGAAGTTTCATAAATTCTTTAAACTAGCCTTGTCACAATAAATGAATAAAGTATGTTCTGTGATACTCTAGCACTCCTTTCCTTTTTTTTCTGTTCTATTTTCTTCACATTATGCCTGCTTGTGTGCTTGCTAGTTCACAGAACTGTTAGATCACAGTGGAGACCTGCTTCAATGTCTGTCAGTGTTAGTCAGAGCCTTACTAAGCTTGGTGGGGGTCTGAGTGTGCACTGAGTGTCCCAGTATCAGTGAAAATAAGTCATGTTCTATTGTTGCAGCTAATTAGCCTGGGAGCATTGCAGAGCAGGTCCTGTCTTTGATGGTGTGATTGTACAGCACTTAACACAATGGGGCATCCATTCTGATTGGATTATCTCCATTAGTAACACAGTTCTCTTGTGAATGCAACTATTGTAAATCTCTGCAATGTGCTCAGGGTATTTTTTTTTAATTACCTGTTTTTAGAATGTTCTAATCTATGCAACACTTTGGATAAATAAAGCATGCACTATAAAATCTGTCAGGTAGCTGTTATCAATAATTATGGCAACATTTTAAGATAATTTTATTAACATTCAAATAATAAGAATGGGAAAAAGATATTTCAGTGGTAATTTAATATATTTCTTTAATGCATGCACATATTCATGCATATCTATGTATATATACATGTATATATATGTATTTATGTTTCTGCATACTTATGGAAAAACTTTATGCCAGACTGTAATCTGCTAGTTCAACAGATGACCACCTGGCTGCAAGCTTCATCAAAAATGTTATTTTGTAAAAAACTGACACAGCGGACACCCCAAAAGGAGCAAGGAGGAGAGAGGAAAACATTGCATGGCTCAAGGAGTGTGCCAATGAATATCTGGTATCATAGAGCATTCCTATGACAGCCTTTCTTTTAAGGTATTGTAATTCTACTCTCCTGCCCAACAGCCATACTGTTGAAACAGTGTAAGAATTTTATCCCATGAGGCATAAGTGAAAAAGCTCAGCAATGATCATTCCTGCAGTACACTTGGTTCCTTCAATTTCAATGGCATTCACATATAAGGTACATAGAAAACGTAGTATTTGAACTTGATCTTCAAGAAGACAAAATCAGTTTTAATTCCTACATACTATAATGAAAAGATTACGTATATCTCTAAAAAGTAGTATCAGAAGGTATTTTAGTGAAGAAAGTCAAGTGTTCCATGTCTATGTGCATTATCTGCATTTCAGAAATGCACAGTACTCTTTTACTGACTTTATTCAGTATTGGAATTCTACTTGATAATTATGCACCAAGAGTGGTACTCGGGAAAGGGCAATATCCTTAAATTATAATGGCTCTGTTTTGTTTGGTTGGATAAATTCCTATTAGAGTGTGCATGCGTGTGTAGGAGAAAAGCTGCTGCTATGTTTCTCAACTCTTCATTAATCCCAATTTCAAAGTCTCAGAAAAGCCTAGTCGCCTTTTTTTTCCTTTTTGTAATTGGTGATACAGCAAATACTGCTGGCCAAAACACCACTGTTCTTCATAGTCAACAGCCTACTGATGTGAAAGGAAAATGTTCCCCCTTCTACAGAGTTAAATGTTGAACCATCTCACTGTCACTTTGACACCTTCATAGTGCAAATGCATAACCTCTAACCTGACTATGTACTTTAATAGCAGATTAAATCAGAGTCCTGTTTCATGGGGGCAGTAGGAATCTGCAGTCACAGAGTGGTAGACCCAAAAGCAATTTTCTCTGTACTGGAAAATGAATTTGTGGGGAGTCCCTTCATTTGTCCAAGCCCTTGGAAAATAGAATTGCAGCAATACATTTCATGCTTTTTATTTGTGTGGCACCGTGAAGGGACAGTTGCTTCCCAAAAGCACTGTTTCAATATGTTTGCTTGGAGACTCAGCCCTGCATTGCTACCTGCCTGGAAATCTCATCCCAGACAGTAAGAATACAAGATTTCTTTCTTGTGAAAGTTTGTATTCTGCAGAAATTGATAAATATACCAGAGAAGATTGGCATGGTTTAATGCACATTTTGGCTCAGTTTGAACCCTTATAGCAAATAAATATGAAAAGTCATACCAGACGTCTGCTTAAAATCCAGGGGCTCTGCTTGTGATTCTTATGCAAGGTTCAGCACTGCTTGTTCTCACAGTTGACTGTGAAGTGAGTCTGGCTCCCAGCCAGGTCTCTCACACAATGATTAACCTGAGACTACACGGCACCATCTGGTACTGTCTCAGGTAGGAAAGATATAAATGACTAAGTAGTTACACTTTTCCCTCTGTAAGCAGTGTAATATTTGCGAGATGGCACCTTTATCTTTTTCCCCAGCAGAACTGCCATGAAATATTTCATGTACAGATAAAACTTACCCTTGGTACTAAACCTCCCCAAAATTTTTCTGGAAGTCTTTGCTTCTTGCTTTCCTTAATGTATTCTGTCTCCTTCTGCCTCTTTTCTCTCCTTCCACGCTTCCTCCTTCTCACCTTGTCTCTCTTTCCATCCTTTCACGCTTTCCTTCTTTTGCTTTCTCTTGCAGTTTTGCTCAGTCTTCTCCGAATGTTTATCTTGAGGCCGGGAGCTTGATTATCAACTAGAGACCTAGATCTGCCGTTTTCTGCTTTTTAGCTGGAGCAGTACTTCTGTAGGAGATTTTGGTAAGTCAGTAGGTGAAGTGAATAACCAGCTCAGAAAGACTGATGTCTCTTGAGACTGACATGGTAGAAACACTGCTATTTCCTATCAGAAAATAGAAAAGAAATATTCACTCAAGACAGCAATGTTAAAGAGGGGAAAATGTAGACAAAAAGAATCACAAGCTTCCATCTTTTCCTTATTTCTCTTTTTTCCTTCGGTGATCGTATTTTTCAATGGTTTAAGAACAGCATGGCATGATCCTTTGCTGTCCTATGTTTTAAAACACAAAAGCTGACCCTCTCATCCTGCTCTGTGTTTCTAATGAATCTCTTCTAAAATGACCCTTTAAAATCAAAAAGTGTGAAATATGGAAGCCACAAAATGTAAAATAGCCAAGAATTTGAGATTTGCTAGATTCCACAGGCCCAGCTTTCTGTAATGCCTTCTCTAAGGCTCAAGTGGTGGTTTGGCAACTATTTCTCCAGCCATCAGTAGCTAAGAGTTGTCTCCCTACACAGGTGTAGCTGACTCAGACTCTAAAATAGCTCTCATGACTTTGTTTTTGCCCTGTGCCTGTGTGTTTCACAAGTACAAAACCTGAAATAAGAGCAAACGTATCAGGTTCACAGGTCTTGAGCCTACAGTTCTAATCCTTCCTGAGAACCAAAACCCATGGAAATGGAAACAAAATAATGAGGACACAGGATACTATAATGGGTAAGTTGTGGCAGAAAACAATATCCTGAGAATGTGTTTATGGAACAAAACTGGCTCAGACATAGCCTGGGAACATGATACTATAAAATATTTATGAAGGATTGATTCTTTCTTTCTCTGCAATTTTGCCAAAAGTAATATATTTTTCATAACTATTCCTACATACCCTTTCTTAAAAATATAATTTATTTATTTTAAAAGCACTTGCATTATTAGAAAAGCAAACAGCTCTGTGTAGGTTTATTCTGGGTGTTGTAAATTGGTAACTTTTGGGCAGGTATGGTTAAGACTCTGTTCTGCTCTGGCTGCCACACTCTACTGGTAAGATACTTCTGCTCCTAGAGGTTTCTAAACCCCGGAGGTAATTTTGAGAGATTTGTTCAACAATGAAGGTAGCTAAAGACAACTAATCCAGCAAGGAAACACATCAGAGTTGGTTGTGATGCTGGAACATAAATAGGCAACCCTAACAGACAGGGAGGAGCCTCAAACCACAGTAGAGTAGATGGAACAGGTCCCAGCTTCCTAAGCGAAAGTATATCAGTTCACATATAGGAAACACTTTAATTTCCAAAATTATTTTATTACAAGCTAAAATTCCTCAGAAAGAGACTGTAATACTGGATAGGATTCAGCATTGCAGACCACAAAGCAAGTATTGTACCTGTACCTGGATGCTGACATCAAGAAAAAGAGGAAATGTTTACGGAGGTGTAAAGGATTGTCAGTCTGTTTAATGGATTGGAATTAAGAACAGTCAGATGTAGGCTGAAAAGCAACAAAAATTTCCTCACACTGATATGTCTGATAATGCAGAAGAGACTCCAAAGGGAAGTTGTAAAAGAATAATCAGTACTAAAAGCCAGAATATAATGATAAATTCTTCACTGGCAGCAACATGAACTAGGCAACCCAATAGGACTTTTCTATCCTTGGCTTCCATTATTCTATGGTAAAATTAGAAGGTAAATAAGCAGAATTCTTAAAGACAGCCTTATCTTTTATTGCCAGTAGGAGAATGCTTACCCAAGCTAATCATGCTGCAATATAACTTCAACATTTTATATTGGATATTATTATAGGTACATATCACTATAACATAGTGCTTTCATTTTGAGCCCATCATGGTGCTGTAACAGTTTTCTAGCAAAACACGTTAAATTTAAAGGAGAAAATGAGTGGGAAGTATTGTACTCAATTATCTCTACTGTGGCTTCTGTTTTAGGGGCTTTTTTGTTAGACTTGTTTTTTCACAACAACAGTTGGGATTTACTTTTTGTGTGTGTGTCATTTTAGTTTGAGGGTCTCCAGAGCTTTCAAATGCATTCAGACTTTCCTGTACTGTGGTATTTATTTTGCTTGCCTGCTTTTCTGTAGTTTTTAATTTCATTGAGATTAATCACTGCTTAGATCAATGACTTGGAAATGTCAGCATACTGATGGGGTGCTGGGGATGAAAAAAAATTTTCAGTGAGCTTTCATGAGTTGTGGGGACACTGAATACCTACAAAATTTGTCATTACTAAACCTCGAACAACTCCATTTGAGGTGGTAAAATTGAAACTTTAAAACCTTTGAACACAATACCAGAAATTAGGTTCAGATTACACAGATGGGGTAATGCTCCTTAAATTGTTCTTCATGTTTCTAGGAGAAAATAGGTGCCTTTATGGAGTCAAATATGTACTGTTTCTTGACTGCTGCTTATTTTGGAAAATAAGTTTATTTGAAATGCCAAAAATTATTTGCGTAAAATGGAGTTTCTTGTTCATCAAGGAATTCATCCACCACTGAATCCAGATCCAACTAGCAATTAAACATGTATTTCTGTAGGGATTAAAAATCATTTAGGGTCTAGATATATCCCTTAAAAATAATATATATATAAAATTGGTCAAAATCCAAGGCTGACAGATTGAGGGACAGAGCACTGAAGTGCTCAAAAATATGAGCTCAGAGTTGCAGTTGTAACTCTTCTTCCACATCTTCATCTGCATCAGATTTCTCAAGTAAGGAATAGCCAAAGAAAAGCTTGCTCATTTCTCTGGGTCTCAGAGGATGTAATTTCCATCTGAGAAGGGTTTTAGTCTCTCAGTGTTTCATTAAGAAAGCTTACCATGAATGCCCTTTCCTAAATGATGCGATAGATATGGCTAGATAAAATTAGGTAAGACCTGATTTTGACTTTTTTCTTCTGGTAAAATTTTTTCTTCTACAAAATTTCTGACCCAATGTGCATGTCAGTTAGCCTTGCTAATCCAGAAGCAAAAGGCTAATCTGAAATTCAAGTGTAATACTGTCAAAAGATCTTTCATTTATTTAAAAACCAGGTTAAAGAGAGGTCCAGAGGGTGCATCTATTTCCATGACACACTTGTTTATTTGGCAATCACCAGTGAATAATGTGAAGGTGACTGAAGGAGGCTGCATTTATCTGTAAGCAAGCTAGGACCTCTTCTACTTTTTCAATGGGTAACTTCAATGTCTAGTCCATCCGAATCCTCTGAGACACCACTACTTCAAATGGAAAAAAAGCAAGATTTTACAAAACCAGTTTGAATTATGTGAAAAATATACACTGCTTCTATCACTGTTGCTAGTATCTAGTACTTTTGATTAAAAATTTCAACCGAAAAGTTCATAATGATGACTTATTCTTGTAAATGCTCTGTTTTCTCCAACATGGAAGAATCACAGTCATAGAGTGGTTTCTATTGAAAGGGACCTTAAAGATTACCTAGTTCCAAGCCCTCCTGCCATGGAGAGGGATATTTTTCATTAGACCAGGTTGCTCAGAGCCCTATTCAGCCTGGCCTGAAACACTTGCAGGGTGGAGTAGAGAGGAGAATCACCTCCCTTGACCTGCTGACCACACTGCTTTTTATGCAGCCCAGGATACCACTGGCTTTCTGGGATACAGGAGCACATTGCTGGGTCATGCCTAACCCCTCATGCACAAGCACCTCCCCTACATCCCAAGTCCTTCTGGGCAGGACTGCTCTTGTTCTGTCCACCCCCCAGCCTGTGTTGATACTGGGAGTTGTCCTGACCCAGTGCAGCACTTTGCAGTTGGTCTTGTTGACCTTCATGAGATTCCCATGGGTCCACTTCTTGAGCTTGTCCAGGTCCCTCTGGATGGCATCACATCCTTCAGGTGTGTCAATCACACTGCTCAGCTTGGTTTCATCTGTAAATTTGCTAAGGCTGCACTCAATGCCTTCAAGGGTGCACTCAATCCTGTCTATGTCATTAATGAAAATATGAAAGAACAGTGGTCGCAGTACAGACCCCTGAGAGACACCACTTGTCACTGATGTCCATTGGGACTCTGAGACATTGACCATTACCCTCTGGATGCAACCATTCAACCACTTTCTTATCCATCTAATAGTCACATCCATCCATCACATCCATCTCTCACCAGTTTAGAGAAAAGGATGTTGTGGGGAACTGTGTCAAAGGCTTCACAGAAGATGTGAAGTTATATCAGGGGTCTGAATTAGATGACAACTATAGAACCGAGGGTTAATTCTTTTTTTCATTTATTTCTACTGACATTCTAATCCTGCCTGAAGTCTTTTGTAACCAGGAGAAGAACTATGCTATCAGAAAATATTGAGCTACATAATTCAACTGTGATAATTTGTGGAGATAATAATCAGGAATGACTCAGCATTGGTGAGTTTTGATTACCATTTTAATACTTCCTCTTCCCATAGTCCTTCTCTCTACATGCACCTGCAGTTGTCTGAACCTTTGCTGGAACAAGGGAGAGTGTGAGAATTTCGGGAGAGGCATCAAAGCCTGACTTCAACTCCTTACCCAAATATCTGTCCAGACTGCCCTTGAGAATTTGAAGGAGAGGTATTGAAGTGGTGGGAAAGAAAAAGTCATTATAGAAGTGTAGTGGAACTGGTTACTGGTCCTGGACACAAAACTAGTTTGGGCAGAATTGCAATTCCATATTATTGACATAATAGCAAGCTTAATAACATTAACATTATTTAGCCCTGAATACAGTTAGAAGGGCAGTATTGCACAAGATAAAATATATATATATATATACATATAGCTCTCTCTCTGTCTCCACACACACCTTTGTGGTTATAGTTGAATATACGTACATCTGGTCATCATATATATACACACATACAAACCCATCTTTCTGTGCGTGCAGAGACATCCACACCAAACAGAAATATATGCACAACCTTAGCTAGTACTTGTGATAAGCCCAGCTGGACAGGAACAGAAGAGAAGGGCTATGTAACCATGATCTATTGTCCTGTAGCATCTCTGTAGTGATAGAAGAGCAGTGTATCACAGCTTGTAAGAAAACTTACAATGCATAGAGAGTATTTGAAGAAAACATCAGCTAAATCATTCTTTTCAAATGTTACTACTTACAGAAAGTCACCGGTATGATAAGAATTTAAAATCCTATTAGGCAATTGAGATTTTTTTTCCTGTAATTTGACATGAAAGTCTTTTTGTTAGTGACTTTCATATTGTATTAGCTATAAAGGGAGAATGGAGAAGTAGGCTCCGGCTGTGAGCCAAGTCTGAAATGCAGTCCTACCACAACAAATTCCAGGGTGAGTGGCAGAAGCATGCAAATGAGCCAAGAACTCTGATGAGCAGATGTGGCACACACAAGCTGATAGGAAAGTGTGGTGTTAACCTCCCACTTTTGCTATGACAAAATTACTTGAAATCTGGGAGGCAGAACTGGTTGCAGGTTAGACAATGTCAGTTCCACCTTATTAAGGATCATCCTTACACAAATCCTGTCTTTTCCCAATTCATGGGCATAATTCCATCTTTCCATTGTAATTTGCTTCAGGCAGCTTACTGTCTAATATTTCTATTTTTTTAGAAACTTTAAATATTTAGCAGAATACCATATCATAACACCTTGTAATCCCTCTTTGTGTGTAAGAAAAGAGAATAAAATTTGTGCATTTTCTAAATTAGGTTTCAGAATGATGTATCTTCTTTTTAAGGAGTAAATGAAAAAGATAAAATGAAAAGATTATGATTCTAGTTAGCAAATCTATCTAGAGAAGGACCTAACTCAAAAAGAAAACCCATATCAAATGAAATTGAAAATTGCAGGGCAAATTATACACGAAGAAAAAACCAAATGATTAATGTGTATATTTACACATCCAATGCTTAATGAAAATATCTGGTTTTAGATGGTAGTGGGTTTTTTTCTTGGCTTTTTTTTTTGATGTGTGCATTGCAGCATTTATAAAGCTCTTCTTCCTAGAGCCTACAACAGAAATTCACAGTTTAAATGGCACAATGAACAGATTTATGCAATTCAATTGTTGTGTCACTAAACCTTAACATAAAATTATACTACTGAAAGTGAAAAGAACTCAGAGGAGACAACAGCCAGCATTTATCTGGTAATCAAGGTACTGTACTGATAGTGTCCTGAGTGCATGATATAGGCTAAGTACTGAAAAACCATTTCTTTTGCTTTACCTGCTTTCAAAAAATGACACATTTAAAACAACACTGTGTAGTGAAGAAATCAAAGAAATGTGCACACATATAATCAAATTTTCTAAATCCTGTTTTTAATGGATAAAAGCTTAATTCTTACTTTACTGTAAACCAGACTTGAGATATAAATTTAGCATCTTATCTAAATCAAAGTAAAATTTTAGTATTGTATTTGAGTATTTGTTGTCAATGTCTGAAAGTACTGAATCAGATGAACTTGACTTGCATCCTGTTTATGGCTTTCCCAGTAATTATCCTGATATATTGTAAATTGTTTTCAAGTGCCTCAGTGTTCCCACTAATAAAATAAGGATAATGTTTCTCATAAAGACATATAACTGAAAAGAACAACTAGAAACCTAGATATAGTAATATGTGTCTTGAGTGAAAGAGACTTATACACATGAAAAAGAAGAAAAAAATTTAATTATACTACCAGGAGAAGTCACTAATAGATTGGGGTTAAATTCTAGTTAGTCACTGGGCTTTCTGATTTAACATCAGCAAGATCAGAACATTTACTTAAACAAGGTTATTTGACAAATAAATTATCAGCTGTATAACATGCTGATTATATTATTTCTTTAACACAGAAATACTTATGTATTTATAAAATATAAATGCTAGGGCATAACAAAAATTAGCAGTAAAAGATAATGCTAAATAGAAGTGTTGTGAAAGAGGGGAAATGCATTAAAGAGAGAGCTCATGCCTTAAAGTAAAATTGAACTTTATTTCAAAGTACTTTAATATAGATACTATTATTTGGGATACAGAAATTCAAAGCCTTTGGTAAAAATGTAGATAAATAGATTACTTTTATTCTGTTGAAGTGACTCATCATTTCAACAACATTTGCGATATTTTTATGGATTTCCACCTCAAATTGCTTGAGTTCTGTCTTATAAAAGATATGTTCCTTTTATCTACATTATTTTTATCTTCTCACTGAACAGAAAAAAAACCTCCCTACCTTGTAATCACCTGCAGTACATTGTTTGATGTCATCATTAGACAACTCAAGAAATGTAGAAAGGTATGATTGCTACAGTATTTGAAAGACTTATGATAGTCACTACAATGATTTTTACTTATCTAAAAGAAAATAAGTAAAAAAGTAGAAAAAATTCTTTTAAAAATAGAATGTGTTATGATTTTAGAGCAAAATTAGAGGCTCCATATTTTGGTAGTTGATTTGTTATTGCTACATGACAGCTATACCAATTGATTTTATAATCTTTTCTATTCGGAAGCCACCTGGCAACCACTCTCTCTGTTCTTGAACTCACTGTTTAATGCTGTGAGTAGCAAATGACACCACATCTTGAGGTGCATTTAACATTAACTAAAAAAGATAACTGGCAATTGAGGTAAAAGATAATACAGATCTGAGGCTCAAACCTGACAAACCCACAGAATCAAGTGGAAATTAGGCACTAGGCCCCTCTGACGTCAGTGGGATACAGATACTTGAATATATTTGAGGACCTAGCTTTGCATTTTAGGGCACTTCTTTCTTGTTTAGGCATGTGATCCCATATGCCATTAGGTTTTAGGAAGCAATGAAGTGGGAAAGCAATCACAACTTTAGTTTTCCTTATTGTCTTCAGTATTTTTGTGTGCCTATTTTGAGAGTTTTGCCATTGATTGCAAGGTACAATTGCTTGCAAAAAAACTGTTTTAATAACCCAGAATGCTTTTGATAGAAGTATTTAAAATATATCTCCAGATAGATTGTCTCTTTCCAATACATTGTCATTCTTCCAGGAGACAGCAAGCATGAATGCTGAGAGAAATTTTCAAATACATTATAAAAGATCCCAGTAATGACAGACAATTCAAAACATATTTATTCATTAAAATCCTCCATAGAGTTTGTGAAGAATGTTACATTCAGAATCACACTACCCACCTTAAAAAACCTCAGGCATCATCATGCCCCGGAAGAGTGCAACAAAATGTATATTTCTGTAAAAATCAAAACAAACAAATAATCCCTCCTAACACACTGATTAAAAAAAAAAAAAACAAAAAACAAAAAACGCCTTTACGTCTAAACCTTTATCAAAAGAAGATATTCATATGGTTAATTTAATTTCCTTCTAGAAATATGAATAAAATCTTTTTAAAAATTTTATTCACATTGCTATTCTTTCAAGCACAATAGGGGGAAATAACCCTTCATTTACTTACTATTCACAATATTAGCAAAATTGATATTTATGGCAAATTCATGGGCACAATCTAGATCTGAATATGACATCCTGTCACAATATACCACTTCCCTCAAAAATGCTTTTGTTGACAGTTTCACTTGCTATCTGGATTCATCTTTTCTCTTTAGAATCTCAGAAAAATCCCCACTGAAAAAAAGAACGGTATAAAACCTTCTGAAAAATTAGTAAAATACTCTGAGATGATCCAAATGCTTTTAAGCTGAAGATATACTAACATTTATATAATCAGCTTTCTGAGCCGAAACTTCAAAGCTTCCGAGTTACCTGCAAAGCAGCACTGCCTGTAGCAGCAGGGTGAGGAGAAGGGGAGAGGATTGACAGGAAGAAGGACAGATGGTAGGTGGGAAAAAGAATTACAGGCTTTTGCTGCCTTGTGGCTAAACTTAGCAGTATTTACTATTTTTAAGAGAATTAGAAGAAAGAAATGCATGCTGCTGTTTCTATCACTGTCCATTACTATGTCATAAGAAAGACGTGCTCTGATCTGTTTGCAGGTCTTGGTGAAAAGGGTGCAAGAAAATATATTCCATCCCCTGCTCCATTTTCAGTTCTCATTTCAGTACAGCCACAGTCCACTTACCCTGTGTAAAGCAAGAGTTTTATTCCAGAGAGCACTCTCCCTTATCCCCTGTGAAAAAAGTAAGAATTTGTCTCCCTTCTGTATAGCACCTACTACACCTTGGTGTAAAGACTGTATTGTCTTGGAAAACAAGCACTGCCTGGTGGGGAGGAGAGACACTCATCTCCCTGAGCTTCCTGAGAAGAAGGATGCTCTGCCTTTCATCTGGCTGGGCCTCTGCCTTAGGCATATATTTGCCCTTTGTAAGTGAGCTGAGTTGGTGTTGAGGCAGACTTTGTTTCAGAGATTTACCACTAAAAACATAATCATCAAATAAGAACACATCTTTGAACAACATGTGCACAAAACCATCTTTTTATATCTTTTATATTGCTTGTATTTGCAGCTGGTGCTTACACAAAGAAACAGGCAGAAAATAGCAGGAATACCCTTTGGTGACTTGTGTACTGGGGTATGTATTCCTAGGGTGTGCTTCATAAAGCAGTGCTCATTAACACAGCTCAAGTAATTTAAAAAATGGCAATATGCCCTTTTTGTTTCTTTATAATTGTTTTTAACCTAGACATCTTTTCTTTGTTTTTCCTTTTATTTTTTTTCTTCTCTCCTCATAAAGTATGTTTTGGGTGGGCTGTAGATTTCTGAGCCAGTTCCTCAGCTGGCCTGGTTAAAGCCCATTTACATGAAGTTAGTGGGGCTAAGCCAATTTGCACCAGCTGTGAAGCCAGGCCTCCAGATATTTGTATTCATAGGAATGAATGCCTGGTGCAGTTTTGATCGGTGATTGAATACTGTCAGGTTCTAAAACACTGGCTTCTCATTAATCACAGCAGAGATGATTATTACTCTAGGCTTCATTCAGTCTCTCTTAAATTATTTCTAAATTGTAATTTGTTCAGATCCAGGCACTTAAAGGTGAATCTGTATAGATAAGTTCAGTCAAATATACATATTTTGCCCTGCACACTGGGCATCCAGGTATGGTCATATGTACCATGTCCTGTATCATGTTTTGGCAGCATGGTGGCCTCCCTGGCAAGAAGGTTGCACAGAGCACAGCTACTTTGTACAGGTCAGGCATGCAGTAGGGACAGAATAAAGAAACAACTATTTGCATTTTTCCACAAGTGTTTCAGACAAGGTTTCAGTAAGTGCCCATTTACAAACATCACCTAGTCCATGGATGCACCTAAAACTCTCACACTATTGATGATAAATAAGAAGCACCTACCTTATCCTTCAGATCTTTTTGACTGAGGCCATGCAAACTCTTCCCACAGGGCTGCAGCACCATGTTGCTCCTGCCCAATGCTTAAGTGCCTCAGCAAACACTAAGGGCTCCAAGAAGCTCCCTAAGTCCTATTCCTTAGAAAATGCAAACATATTTAGGAGCTTGGTGGTTTGGACATTCCTGTAGTATGCTAGTGACTCCTGATTTTTGATGCCCTTGTCTCAGCGCTAGGCCACTCAGCTACTTTGCAGATGAGGTTACAAACAAGATGGGTATGAGTATGTGCCAGCATATCCTATTTAAATGGGGTCACAGACAGCCAGGAGTGCAAGACATGAAATGTTAGGCAGAGATTAAAGAACAAAAAGGCTGTCTGATCTGATTTTCTTTTGTTGTTGTTAATGTAGATATTATTGTAATCATGAGATCAGCCTTGAAGAACTAATCAAATGCGCAACTGTCCATTCAACAAAATTGAATGCAACAACTTGTGTCCAAGAGAAGTCTGCTCCCTGCCTCAGCAGCTGCCTTTACTTCTTAATGACACTGAGAATTTTTAGAATATTTGGTTTATATGCCTGTGACAGCACAGAAACCTCTTTCTCGTGAGAAAGAATCTATTTGTTTATATAAACTAAGATAAAGGTAGTGAAACTCTCATGAATCGAGGTGGCCAATTGCTACGGGGGGCGTGCAGTCACAAGCCAATCAAGTGGGAGTTCATTTTGTATATAAAAGCTGAATTTAATAAATAATAAAAATCTTTTATGGCACTTGACCCTCGCCTTCCCGTGTTTCGACATCCGCTCGCTGCAACATATGCCTATGCCATTTTCATGCTCTATAGACTACCTTGTGTTGACAGTGGTGTATTCGAACTGTGAATTTAACAAAATTGTTGAAGCACTGGATATTAGAAGCTTCATGCCAATCCACATAATGTTCAACAACTATAGCCATTTTCAATGACTGACTAACGTGTGTTGATGTAGTTGCATGTTAAGCTTGGAGGGTGGGGAAAAGATGTGTAAACACTGGATAAAGATCTGTGAAGTTGAAATTGTTGCTTCCGAGATCAGAGATATGAATTTCTCTGTTAGTGAGAATATTTGTTTCATCTGTTAAAAAAAAAAAAACAAGGAAGGAGAAAGAGGGATGTAAGCTTTAAAACTCTGCAGTTTTATTTGGCTTCTAAGAAGAATACAGAAAAGAAATGTAAGGATTAAGGGAAAATATAAATGAGAATGAATATTTAAAGCCAGCTTTGAGGCTGCGAGGCTCTACCAGAATTATCAGGTGTGCTTGCAAAGGAAGTATTAGCATATGCATTGCAGAGCAGAGGAAGCATAATTGTGATGACAGTTATGAGCCCATAAGAAATGTACAGAGAAAGATAGGACTTTGGGGGGAAATTCAATTTTAGCACAGTACAGCCTGGTTCGTTCCATCTCTAATACTGAGTACTTTTTTTAGCTAGTGCATTTGGATTATGGCTTTCCTGATTCTTTAATTTGCTTCCAGCCTCTGCAAAAATTATGATGGCTGTGGGGCTGATATAACTTGCACCAGCTGTCAATAGGTTGCTGAAGAATCTGTCAGAGGAAGCACAGCCAGGGTGCATTGTGTCCCGACTGCTCCTGCCCTGTCTCTTATGTGCTTCTAAGAAGCCTTCAAGGCAGGCAGGGAAAAGGGTTGCTGGGAAAGTGATGTGATGTGCAGCTGCCATTGTGCTTTGTGCAGACAGAGATCACCTAAGGAGGAATCCATATATTCTTGCTTACACCCGTTATAGGCAGTAGGACTGAGGGGCTGAAGCAATTTGGTCACTGGCACTGCAATACCTGAAGGCAAATGTGAATACATTTCATGTGGAAAGCACTTGTGTGAGAACAGTCAGAAAGCTAAACTCAAGACTACTGATGAAGAAGAAAGGCAAGGACACAGAACAAAAGGACTGTAATCTCCTGAGACATATGTTTAGTCCCAAGAAACTAAAGAAGACATTTTGTTTCCCTGCTCAAGCTGTTTTAGCACCTGTTTCTTATGCAAAATTTGTCTACAATGGGAGCCTTGACCAAGTCCTTTTCGGACATTATTTCAGGCATATGACAAGAATGGAAGCCCTAGGCAGAAAGGCAGAATATAGGCTCAGCTAAAGCTCTGAGGAGCAGGTAGGCAGAAAGATGCTAATCTGTTCCACAGTGGAAACATAAGAGCAAAATTCAAAGTGCGTCTCACAGCTAAACCACCCAAACAACTCAGCAGTCTATTTTGTGGATCATTTGGTCACCAAGACACTATCAGTCTGTGGTGAGACTTGAAAGCCTAATTCTCTTTGTAGATCTAGACTAGACATTACTTTAGGATATAGGTTGTGAAAAACTGGCAGCAAGGTGGAAGGATTAAATGGGGTACTATAATCTTCTATAATCTTTCTCTCTACCACCGACTTTTATCTCCTTGTATTTCTTCCTTATTTGCATTTTTACCTAGTGACTGCTCTCATTCCCTTCTGGTCTTCCCTCTTCCCCTAGTTGCACTTTTCCTTATCCCAGTTGCTCTGCTCCGTATGCACAACTTGGCTGGAAGCAAAACTAATAAGATTTTCAATCTACAAAGCCCAGATGGCACTTTCCGTGCTTCAGAGGCTGTCAATCTTGTTCGTCTCACTTCCTGGTCATTAGCAGAGGGAAGGGAGGAATGGGAGGAGCAGCAAGTCTCCTTCTAGGCTAGGAGACGAAAATATTCCCTATCAGCATTGCTGATGTGTGAAGGTAGATGCAGAATAAGAAGAAGAATAGAGAAGCAAAACTGATACACATTGCCGGAGTGTGATCTAATAATGATATAGAAAAAAACCCAACAAAATCATATAAAAGGAAACACACTAAAAAGAGAATACAGTATATTTTAAGGACATAAATGGGGTAAATAAAGATGATATGAGGAACGTTTGGAGAAGCAAGATCCAGGTGTTGGGATCTGGAAGAGATGCAGAGTCTTATGGCAAGAACAAGAACTGTACAGTAATGTCAGCTAGTTGTGTAGGTAGGTGTGACATTTGTGGGTCTGGAGTCCTCGGCTGGAACTATGAATGGAAAGGTAGAAATTTGTTCTGAGAGAAATGAAGACATGGCCCAGAAGGACTAATTCTATATAGAAAATTACCTGTATTGTATAGCTTTTGTTCTCTTAACCAGTTGTGAACAACTTTAAAAGATGGGTAAACATCTCAGATAATATTATTCTAGAGATCTGGGGGAAAAAAAGACAGAAATAGGAACAGCCTTATATGCCAGGCAAAAGTGACCCCCAGCACAGAGTTGCCATGCAGATGGGACTGAGAGCTACCCTGTCCCTTCTCCTTCTTTCAGTCAGCAGAGCTGACCAGCTGAGGTGTTCAGGGTCCACACAGGGGAAGGAAATGCCTGCAGTTCCACTGTCACTACTAAGAAACATTGCTGAAACAGACATTGGACTCTTATTTCCTCTACTCATAATGCAAAAAGTCCAGAAGACTGTCCTAAATATACAGCCAAGGTGACTCATGCTTTGTTTCTTGTACCTTGTGATTTGAGTTCTGTTACTGGCATCAAATTTAAAAATAACTCCTGTGAGGTATAAAAATTATTTGCATGTTATCATTTTTATCTGTGGGAAATTAGGCTGAAATGGGTTGACCTGAGCTGGGTGCTAGGTGCTTACTAAACCAGCCTCTTACTTCCCTCCTTAACAGGACAGGAGAAAACAAGATGAAAATCTTTTGGGTTGAGATAAAAGCAGTTTAATGAAATAAAGCCAAGGTCACATGTGGAAGCAAAGCAAAAACAAAGGCAAACAAACAAACAAACAAACAAACAAAAGCCAAACAAAAAAACCCAAAAAATCAAAACCAGAAGATGTATTCTACACATTCCATCAGCAGGAGATGTCCAGTCACTTCAGAGGAAGGAAGGCCTCAGTATAGGTAGCAGTTGCATTGTAAAACAAATACCTTGAAAACAAATGCCCTATCCCCTTACCTTTCTCAGCCTTTCTCACTGAGCATGACATCACATGGCATGAATATCTCTTTGATCAGATTGGGTCAGCTGTGTCAGCTATGCAGCCTTCCAGCCCCTTGCCCACCCTCAACCCCTTGCCTTTTGATGTGGTGTTTGAGAGGGAACCTTGATGTTGTGCAGGCACTGCTCATCCACAGCCAGCAGATTGGGGTGGTATCAACACCTTTCCAGCTACAAAGCACTGCAGCACTGCATGGATAGCTAAGGGAAAAGGTAGCTCCACTCCAGGCAGACCCAGTACACAGGCCAAACTCATTAATGATCATAAAGCCAAAGAAATGTTGCTCAGAAGGGACCTCTAGACACTGCTTTTCCAGTTTCCCACACAAAGTGAGAGTAGATGAGGTGAGCTGTGGTTTTACCTAACCAGGTCTTGAAACCTTTCAAGTCAGAATATTCCACAAGCCTCTGGAGTGCCCAGTGCAATTCTGCACCTTTTGCTCAGGAACTCTTTTTTTTTTCCTGTGGTCTGATCCAAACCTCCTGAGCTACACATTGTGGTCATTTCCCTTTGTTGTACATCTGTCTTCACTAAGAAGTGTTTGACAGCAACCTCCATCTGAAAACATCAATTACCTTAAAGGAATTCTGAGTCTGTGGTGCTCAACTTTTGCTCGATAGATACTGAGGGAGGATAGTTTCATGTTAAGTTAGAGCCCCATGTATTTTCATTTCCATTTTTAGGGTGAGGTATTTACTGGCTAGCTGCAAAAATAAAATGTGCTACTTTAGCTGAATGAAAACAGATCTTTTTGTAAATTACTTCAAAATTAATTGAGACTAAACTGTCAGATAGAAAAGTAGATATAAAATTACCACCTCAATGCTTTAGAAAGCCGAAGTATATGCACATTATATGTTTTTTCTGCTCAGTATAGAGTGTCTTATATCACCTGGCTTACTGACAGTTACACTGTGCAACTGGGAAACAATAAAATCTTTCTACACATTAAATACACAAAATATGGCTACTGCTTATTTGCTCTGTAACTTCCACTGACACTGATGTCCTGTATATAAATAGGAAACTTGCTATGTGCTTATGTGCATGTCTCTGTTTCATTTATTCAATTCTATATTGCAACATTAAAAAGCATAATATTCCTCCCCTTCCATGGATGATTGATGCTAAATCTGTAAATTTGGAATTTTTCGAAGAAAAATAATTTTTTGTTATTTCAGCATGCACTTAAAAAGTACAACTAAACCTTCACTTGCTTTCTTCTGCATTAATTTAGCTTGTCATATTCCTAACTCCTCATTTTAATTCAAGATGTGATCACTGAGAAAATATCTTCATCTCTGTCTGAAAAAAAAATTCCTACTTAAAACAGAAAAAATCCTTTAGTCAACAGATTTTGTCATTATCGTTTTGCTCACTCTTAGTGTTACACATAAATATTGATTTTTTTTTCTATGCTTAAATCTTCAAAGAATTATTTGATATATCTCCAAAAATATCACAGAATACAAAAGAAATCTCAGAAACTGAGATTTGAGAAGGAATGTCTGTGAAATGAATTGTGTATTTGTGTAAAAAAAATAAAACCCAATAGATTGCAAAGCATTCTCAAGAATAAGAAAATAAGGAAGCAAGTGTGTGGTTAAGCAAAGTTTTCTTGAGTCCATGTGAACATATCTTAGGTGAGAGAGGTTTCCTGTTTTAGTGCAGTAAATAACTCATTGTTCAGAATGAATGTCGGATATAAGTCAGAGCAGCAATATGAACATGAAATATTATAACCCAAATTTCTCATCTACCTATTAGTTTCTTCTGGTCTAAGAATTATTTAATTGCATACAGATGATTAGCTCCAAAAGGGAAGATGGGAATTGTCAGATTCATCTCACCTAAATTTGGGTGACTTATAATATAGACTGTTCTGTCTGAGATGTGTGGCAACATTCAGTCCTAGAAGAAAAATGAGTACTGAGAGGCTGTGGTCTTCTACAGTGCATCTACCACAGCTGGGTAGGGAGATTTTTGTTTTAATCTAGCACAGAATGACAGCAAATATTGCAAATAAGTTTTTGTGATATAGATGACATTTTTTTCCAAGTGAATGCTAACTTTAAATCAGTTGTACCATCCAGAGACATAAAGTAAAATATGTTGAATGGATACCTGGAACCAAATACATATAAGAAGATGAAAATGTGCTTGGTTGGAACACTATTTGTCCATTTGAAAGTTTTCCACCACACATTCGCCAGCTCCTTTCAGTGGTGTGCTCTCTCAGTTACATGGCAGCCCCATCGATGTTTGGAGAGATTTTTGGCACTTACTTAGTGATCTTCACTGTTCTGTCTACTAGACTGAACACTCAAATGAGTTTACTTATTTTACTCTTTGGGTTTCTTTTTTCTTTATACTTTTTTCCTTTTCCCTATCTGCTTTATGTTGTGCCATGTTCCTGTTGGCATAGGCAAGGGGTCCAGTAGGAACAATTTTAGAAGTTATTATGCTCAGCAGTGAAAATGTCCCAGTGCAGATAGATCCAGCTGATGTGACCTGGTATGTATATCCATTCCCTCCCAATATGTCCCTGTTCATAATATCTCTGGAAATCTCTTCCTTTGCATTCTTCTGCTGACAATGAAGAATCAACAAGAGTCTGAGAAGTGTCTTTAAGCAAAGAAGAGGGAATTTTTCTTCCCACTGTTTAAATGTTACATTTTCCTTTTCAAACTGGGTAGTATGAAACAAACTATTTAGTTTAAAAACCTCATTTAAAATTCATTTTGCAAAAAACTTCCCAAAATTTAAAGTAAGCAAATGTGTATTGGGTTTTGAACAAATGTTTTGCAAATAAAATAAAATAAAATATTGATAACAGTCAAAAGAAATTTGAAATATTTATAAATAAAAAGAAATTATTTTTATAATGTACCTGTGTAGATATTAGATACGTTTCAAAATGTAAAGAAAAAATTTTACCCTTTTAATTAAAATTTTATTATCGCAATTATTTTTATAAATGTGGAAAAAAATAATTACTTCTTAGTGCACCTAAGCCTTAAATCTAATTCCTATTTCTTTTATTTAGTTTGTGTCTATAATTTTTTAAAATACATAATAAAAGAAAATTCACTTAGTTCACTAAGGTCACGGCTTGGTTTACAATACTGGAGTCTTCAAATCTCCTGCTTTGGAAAAAGGGGAAAATACTTGTTCAAAATTGTTCTGTATTATTGAACAGACTTGCTCTTCAGTGCAGTTTGTTTCTTCAAAAATGGATTGAATTTAAGCGTCTGTGATTATTTATAGAGCTAGATTTTCTGCTGGTTTTGCCTGGTTGTCATTTACACTGATGCAGAGTCATTGCTACTTGGGTGTAAAATGCTGTCATTCTGACCTGGTTGATATTTATCCTACTTTGCACGTTTATACATCAGTAGTCAGAGAAAACCACTGTAGAATTAGGCCAGCAGTTTTACAGATATAGTGAGAGGGACACTAAGGTTATTTTTCACATGTTTTTGTACTGCTAAAATACGTTAGATTTTCAAAAGAAGGTTAAATGTCTTTTTTCACTCTACGAAAAAAAATCCCAAGCCCCTAAGACACACAACGACAGAAACACAAACAGCGTTATGCTAATGTATTTTAAATTCTTACAGTTTACAGACATCACACTAAATTATTTTCATATCCCTCAGTAGCATGTCTCTTCTGTAGGTGTTAGGCATTCTCCCACTTAATCGGTGCAGTGTGGGAGGGAATAAACTCAAAAGAAGGAAGAAAACATTAACTTTGATCAGAGCCTTTTTCACATTTTTGCTAGTTTCAGCCTTTAAAAGCTCAGGTGAGTTACCTAAAGACAGAAATCTTTTAGTGTTTGAAATGCCAGAAACAATATGAAATGTCCTCTCAATACTGTAAAATAAAATAGAAAACTATACCTTACTGGCAGAGCAGCTGAAGGACAGGTGGGACAGCTTAGGTCGTCTCAAACCTGTGTAGTGATGTTTATGCAGTTCAAGACAACTCCAGGAGTTTCAGAAGTACAGAGAAAAAGTAGTAGTATATGTTGTCATTTAAAGGGAAATGTTGCCTCAGAATAATCCTGGCTCTCTGAAGCCAGATCAAAGACTTCATTCGCTAGAGATCTGATCTCAGGCTGTCAGGAGAGGTAAAAACATTAACTTAAAGCACCTTTGTGTGTTTTGTTTCATAACTGGCGCAGACTTTAAGGATGCATACAGTCAGTTGCTACAACAAAGATGACAACCAGTCTTAATAACTCTATAAGGTGGCAAAATTCTTCTGGTAAAACTCTATTGTTGCATTTCAAAGCGTGCAGAACCCAAAGCATATCAGGATTTCAGTGCCTGAGCTGAATAGCAGCTCATGTAAAGTCGTCATAGATCAGTTTTCCCACTAGGGAATGAAGCAGAATTAATGGGAAAGTCTGGGGGCAGGATATGACCAGACCTGAATCAATTTTTGTGTGTGTGTCCTGCAGCTACTGCCGTAGCTTGCAATCAAGAGAGATCCCTCTCCCTGGCATAACAAACGTGTTTCTCTAGATTATCAGTCATTTCTAAATAAAGCTGAGGCTGTCTCTGAGTCTGGACTGAAGACCCATCTGTAGTTCTCTTCCTCAAGATTAAAAATATAATATTTGGGAGAGGGGTGTCTAGAGAACAGCCCTGCAGACAGGGATCTGGGAATGTTGGTTGCCAGCAGGTTCAATATGAGCCAGCTCTGTCAGCCAAGAGGGTAAAACAAACACCAAACACTGGGGTACACCAAACACAGCATGACCAGATGGTGAGAAGAGGTGATTATTCTGCTGTATACAAGCTTAGAGAGCTGGGCGATACCCCAAGCCAGTCAGCATTTAAGAGGCATTTCGACAATGCCCTTGATTAAATGCTTTAACTTTTGTTCAGCCCTGAAGTAGTCAGATAGTTGAACTACAGTTGAACTATAGTTGAACATGGACATTTTAGGTTACTCCCAATTGAAATATTCTATTCTATTCTATTCTATTCTATTCTATTCTATTCTATTCTATTCTATTCTATTCTATTCTATTCTATTCTATTCTATCCCATCCAAAAAAATGAAATTAACACTTCATGGCAATTTTCTGTATATCTTCCTAAAGTCTGCAGTCAGCTGGTATCCTTTTTTTTTTTTTTGCATGTGGCCCCCTGGAAAATTTGCTGTCCACAGGGAAATTTTAGTATCTAAGTCAAATGTGATTAATTTTATGAATTCTTGTAAGGCTTGAAGATTGTAAGATTTAAATTCTCATAAGATTTTGCAGACCAGAGAAAGTTTGACTAAACATCCAAACCTCCCAAGATTCTCTAACTACTGATGTTAATGCATGTACCTTGAAAAGATAGAACTATGTTTAACAGATGGATTTCTATCTTAAAACAAAATTAGGTAACTTGCCTAAGGTTTTGAGTACTGTTACGCTTGCAAAAAACCGACAGGACAGCAGAATACCTTTGATGAAGGAGTCACTTGATATTGACAACATTTTCGGTCATCTTAAGGTTTTCTTATCTAACACTATCAGATTTCTGTCAATGTTAATGTGTTCTTTTCTGTTCTCTTCTCTCTTTTCCCGTTCTTTTTCCCCTTTCCCCACCCCTACATTGCTTATAGGATTTGAGGAGATGTTCTGACTACTACTTATATGGGCCTCAATGGTATTGGATGACTGTAGGACATGATTATCAATTTAGGTGATGAGGCTGAGATTTTTTTCAGTTCCAAGTGTCCAAAATAATGTGAAGGTTGTGCTGCAGTCACCAGACTGGGACTTTCACGGTGTGGCACTGAGGATATGTGTTGCGTGCCCAGATGATGTTCACGGAGTTACATGTGTGCATCCAAAGGCATGTTCCTACAGCCTGTGTGGGTGGCTATGCAGGACACAGAAAGACAAACATGGTGTGGGGTTGTTCAGATTGCCTGCAGGAAGTAAAGTTTTCCCAAAAGCACATCTCTCTTCAGACAGAGATTCTGGTCAGGAAGTTTGGGAGAAGGTGGGACTAATCTGGACAGAGGCTAGGGACAAGTCTAATCTGTCTCATCTGGAACGTGTTCAAGCAACATTGCTTCTCTCCTGCTGTTTCCAGTGAGTTACTAGACCCCAGTTTCCCTACTAATCAGTATTCTGCCTTTTCTCCAACATCAGAGCTTTATGTAGCTTTTTGATTAAATTAGAGAAATAACACACCCGCCAGGGTAAATAAACAAAGTTCAGGGAATCAACCCTCTCCCACTCGTTCCTGTGTCCTACTCTTCTCTGTTCCACGCCAATTTTTTACCTGAAAATATTGATTTTGCTAACATTACTTGGGTTTTTTTTCCATTGGGAAAATTGAAATTAAATGTTTTTTGCCAGCTTGACATTCATTTGTGCTGGCTGAGCTCCCTTGGCGCCTCATGGAACATGTAGCTTGTGTGCTTTATGCCCTCTTCCTCCCTATGGACTGGGCTTCCAGTCTGAACTACATCTTCTGTAAGAAGAAACTCAACATCTTTCCTCCCAAACCGTGTGGGCCTCTTTATATCCTTGTCTTGCTGTGTTTTTAGAGAGATCTTATTCCTTCTTTTCTTCTAATTTTTTTTTTTTTTTCATTGGGAAAGCGTATTCTTTTCCTTTCTCTTTCTGTCTAATATACCTGAGCTTTGTTGCTGTCAAATCCACAAGACCTTTACCTTTCTCCAAATCTATTCTTTGGATGCCTAGTTCTGGGCTGATAATGAGGACATGTTTTGCTCCACAGATCTCTTTATATGTCTTCCCCCCATCCCTTCATCCTGAACTAAACTTTACTCACCATCTCCTTTGCCTCCTCCCCCTGTAGTGATGCAGGAGAACAAGGAATGGGGGCTGTGATGAGTTCATGACACATTGTCTCTGCTGTTGCTTCCTCCTCATGGGAAGAACTCCCAACATTCTTCCATTGCTCCAGCATGGGGTCCTCCACAGCCTACAGGTGGATCTCTGCTCCCCCACTGACCTCCATAGGCTGTAGGGGAATTTCTGCTCTGGCACCTGGAGCAGCTCCTCTCTCCCCTTCTTCACTAACCTGAAGTGCCTGCAGGGCTGTTTCTCTCACATATTCTCACTCCTCTCTACAGTTGTTGTGCATTTCTCCCCCCATCCCCTGCCTCTTTCTTAACTCTGTTACCTGAGAGATGCTACCACTGTGGTGATGGACTCTGCCTTGGCCAGTGGGAGGTCCATCCTGGAGCCAGCTGGCTTTGACTTTGTTGGACACATGTAAAGCTTCTGGCAGCCGCTTCCAGAAGGTATCCCTGTAGCCCCCCTGCCCCAGTATGCAAACCCAATAGAAGAAAAAACATCAGACAGTGATAATAATCATCATCACCATCATCATCATCAACATTATTTTTTCAATGTTATCCTTTATCCTGCAACAGTGTAATATGTTTCCACATAAAATTGTGCCCTACTTAAAAGCTATGCTTATTCAGAAAGATATTTCATCCTGCAAATCAACAAATATTTTTTAGAAAAATATTCAGGTAGAATTGCAGTATTTCTTATATCATATTCAACTTAGGAAGCACACAAACAAAATGCCCTTCAGGTATTAACCTTCAAGTTAATGACCCCCTCAGGGTCATTAATTTTTTTCAAGGAGCAATGAAAGAGGTAGCTGCACAGAAAGTAGATAAATGCACAAACTTTCTAATTCAACAAATACTCTTGTTGACTAAAAAAAAAGCTACCTTTTTTTTTTCCTATGATGTCCATATGTTTATGCATATATGAATGACACAACTGTGTTTTCAGTTAAAAATTTACAAAGGTTCTCAGGGCCAATCACATAAGCAGGTTGCCTCTGTCAGTGGAATAGGGTATGTGAGGAAAGCAGGCTATATGGGGCTATAGCTTTCTTCCATGCTCAAGGGGACATTGAGTGTAAATGAAAACGTAAAGAGAGTGAAACAACAAAGCTCAAAAGATGTTATCATACAGGAGAAATTCATGTACAACCGAGAATACTGACAACAGTTGGTTGAAAAGATATTTTTATCAGCAGCAGGCAAGGAATCAATGCTTAACTACCATTCAAGGCTGAAAGAGTAGAGACAAAAAATACCACTACAGGTCAGATAATTCGGTACATACTTGTGATTCATTCACCAGTAAAATCATGCTTATTCATTCAGATGAAATGATAAAGGAAATAATAAAGATTGTGATATCATGGAAGAGAGGTGAAAAAGTAAAAAGAATGGGTTAATGATGTCCTCTAAAAGCATAAGAATAAAGAACAATATTTAAGCAAAGACAGAAAATATGCTTCTTCACTGACTGAAGCTTGTGAAGAAGTCTCAACTGAGTTTACCAAAGAAAAATGTCAGATGCTATTTGGCAAAGAGTGCTGGATAAATCCAGGTTAAAAGTCACTATTTGGATGTTATTCAGTTTAGTGAATACACGGAAGTGAAAGTTCTACTCCCAAGATATTTCTGAGATTAATTGGGTAGATCTAAGAGAGCTAGAAATTTTCCAGTGTTTGTAATGGATGATTCTTTTAATTTGGCTTAGAGAGTTTAAATTCTGCAATGAGAAGATTTTTGCAAAATTTTCAGAGAGGGAGAAGTACACCAAAGACTTAGATTAATTGAACAAATGTCTTATTCATTAGATAGAGAGGGACTAATGCTTTAATGATTTGTGCTCTCACTGTAATTTTGAGTAACTGTAGGAAGAACTCTACATTTGTAGCATCCATGTTGCACAGTTCTAAATAACTATAACAAATACAAGACAGGAGAAACTATGCTGAGTGTGAATCACTACCCACAGATCCAGGTGAGACTGAGTTATGCTCTCTCTAGAATCTCTTTGCAATGCCCTGTTAGTACAATGTCATTACAGGCATTAAGCATAATGTAGGTTTTAGAATAACAATTAAAAAGTATTTTAAATTTCACCTTTTTGAGGGAAAAAATATCAATCTTTTTCTGTTTGAAGTGACTTTTATTTGTGTGGTAAACTGGAATGGAAAAGTCTGGAATTCATCATTAAAATCCATTTAAAACTATGTGAATTTTAGGCAGCAAACTAAAAAAATAGTATTTTCACAATAAGCTACAAACAAACTATTTAAATAAGTACATTAAATGAGACAGTTCCATCTGTAAAAAACCAATTTCTTTTAAGTAAAGTATCAGAACAAATCTGATATTGCCATTTCAACATCAAGCTGCCTCTCCAGCTATTTACAATGTAATTGTCATTCCAGTTTCAGTGAAGTTCTGAAATATTTTTCTTTCATGCTCTATCAAAGAGTTGTAAGGGTTTTACAAAACTTCAAACAGAGCTGCATTTGGGGCAGTAGGGGATGGGAGGAAAATAAGTAGTACCCTTGTCCAAGGCCATAGGCTGTCGGAGGCTATATTGTATAGATTACAATAACTCCACCGTTGGATGGAAGGAGAAAGGGATCTTTCCCATCATATATTCCCAGATCTCACTAAGTCATCTCTGTCTGCAAATCTCCCTCAACTCTAGAAATCTGTAGAGAAACAAGCAATAAATATATACACATGATATTCTGAGTTGAAAGGGACACACAAAGACCTTCAAGTTCAACTCTTTAAGTGAATAGCTGACACGGGGCTTGAACCCACAGCCTTGGTGTTATTAGCACCGTGCTGTAACCAACCCAGCTAATCTCAGTGGTATAATTTGTCAAAAAGTCAGTCTCCCTATTTTCTTAGGTTACAAAATATAATTGAAATGAGAAACAAGTTAACTAATTGGTATGTATGGAAAACAAATAGTTATCCACAATTCAGTACCATAAATATTTCCAATTAACATTTTAGCATGAAGCATATGGCTAAGAACCTAGGTTCAATTCAAGCAGAACACCATTTGGGATTTAACTGATAGGTATTCCGCAAAACTCTACAGCATGTTTAGCAAACAGCAGCAAAAAATGTGTGACCAATTTAATCAGCATGTGCATTGGGAGTGGCTATAAATATGTTTCTAATGAATACCCAACAACCCTTGTGAAATTAACATTTATGTGCTGCTTTTTCTCTCCCTCCTCCACCTGTCTTCTGAACCCTGCAGTCTGTGTGTATTCACTAGTGAAAACAACAAGAAACAAAAGCAAACCTATATGCAAGGGCAAGAGAGGAGCTCTTGCAGTTGAGCAGTCTGACAGCGAGGAAGGCAGGTTACCTCCTCACCACCTTCACCCGGATTAATGCACACACACATGCACACAGATATTTACACTTGTAAACAGATGTGTGTAGAGTAACACCAAAGCTTCTCTTGCCTCTGGAGTTTTGAAAATCTTTGTTCTAATATGTGGATGATGGGATAGACATCAGGGAAGTGCTCCACAAGCTCTGCTCCTCTCAGACAAGTAGGGTCAGATTATAGCCGTGGACCTAGTGGGAATGGGGAAGGGATTTATGTCACCACTCTTTGCTAGATTCTTTCAGAAGAGGACAGCTGTCTATAGACTGATTTCCTACACTGACTATTGTGGAAGATTTGTCCTGGATCTATTACCAAAATGTCAGCAGCCTTTCATCCACTGTGCTGTGTTTCTACAGTCTCTTTAATAGAGCAGTATTCCATTTACTCAGAGTAGCAAAGCACCATTTTGAAGGTCTTCTGTCTTCTCAGTGCCACTGCAAAACCTGGTGTTGCTAAAGTGATTTCTGATATGTGGAAAATGTAGTGTAACAAATCTGTGTAGCTGCATGCCAGAGAAGGGAAAAGAGGACTAAGTAGCTGTTCAGGACTGAGACTGTGCTTTTCGTATTTACTGACATTAAGTAAAATATTCTTGCTTGGGAGAAGAATTTAATCAATCAAGAAATGATTTTAAGTACCTTTAAAATTGCTTGTTGTCTCAATTCTATATGCTAATGCAATGATTCATGTGACTTCAGTACTGCAGGTTGCAATCAGTCTTTCCAGTAACTAAACACAATCCTTTTAACTAGCATCCTGTAAAATCCACATGAAGAGGCTGCAAACCTACTTCATTAATCTTTTCATTAATCTCCCATTCACCCATGAGACAAGAGGGGTACTAGGCATCTGTGGACTGTTATATGCTGATTTTACCCCTTAAATTTTTAGAACACATAACAATAATGGTTTGGTGTGCATTGTTGCAAACGTGTCTGACAGCATTTCTATCTTAATCTGATCAAAAAAATCCATGTAAGCCAATTAAAATTCTATTCTGGGGATTGGTTCATATATAAAATTTTTCTGAAGTATTTGAAACATTTTCTTTTAAGAAAAAATATAAGATATGGGTTGACAGCTTGTATGACAAGTTTTAACCCAACGGGATTTTAAAAAGATCATAAATTAATCCTGAAAATCCAGGTTTATAACAGAAAGCCTTTTAGTCTCTTACCTGTATTGCTAGTGAGAGCTGTTAGAATACTAACACTTCTTTAAAAGCCCTTCAAAATGTTTTCTTTTCAAAATTCAAACTTTAAAATACTTTAGTTGTAACAAAGTGCCAAAGTTATAGCACTGGAAAGGAGAAAAGTCCCTCCTTCAGATTTCTTTTTTTTTTTGTTAAATTAATTTTATTCATCAGAAACATTTTCAAAACATTTAAAATAAAATTCTGCATTAAAAAATAATTTTTTTACTTCTGTGCAGTACTCCAGCTTGAAGATCTTGGAATCTTTGCCAACATTCATGAACTTAGGCTCTCAACCATTATGTGGAACATATAATTGCTCTCATTTACAAATGTATAAACTGATTGCACTCCAAGTGACTTAGGTATTGCAGTCCTTCTTCCCCATTCAACTTTCACCATGCATTTCAAAAATTAGTTATTCATTGCCCCAGAATTCACAGGGAAATTATTTATATTCCCATTCATGTAGGAGATTAATTAATCTACTACATTTATGTGAAAGGTTTGTTTTCTCTTCCATACTTCAGGAGAGACATGGGAATGTACCATCCAAAATAGAGGCTAGGGAGCAACAGACATGTCAACCAACAAACATTCGAAGGCTGAAGTTCATTCCACCTCACTTGTGAGCCATCCAAGCTACGAGCTTAACTACCCTGTGCTTCCATAGGTAGCAGAGGAAGATGAAGTCCCAAATGAAGAACTTCAGCCACAAAGTGAAAGGATAACAGATTTTTTCCCCCCATTGATTAGACAAGGTAGTGCCTCAGAGCACCAAAGAGCAGTGGCTTTCAGTTTAGCTTGTTGTTGTTAGAAATCTAGGAGGCTTCTTCTCCCTATAAACTTATGCAAAGAATCCCAAGCAACTCACTGAGGGCTCTGGAGTCTTTCCATAGCCCTGGTATGTCTCAATGGTATAATACCTTTGTTCAGAGAGCAAGTTAAAAATATATGGATGAGTAGCAACATGAAAGATAGGATGGAATGGAATAGGATAGGATAAGATAGGATAGGATAGAATATATTAAGATAAAAAGGAAAACTGATTTATTCCTGTTTTTTTCTTGTGTCTAAAATCATTCAATATCTTTGTGATATTGCTTTAATACTGTATTTTCTTTCTACTCTTACTAGTGGCAAACTGTAGGAGTCTATTGTCTAGTCTCCTTTTGAACCTTTTCTTCCCATTATGTAATTTCCAAACAGACCCTAAAACTTTACTACTAAATCTAAGTGAATTCACTTATTATCTTTATTCTTTGACTGGAACCTTCTTAAGTAGCTGCAGACTTGAACTTTCTTAAGTAACTGGAGTCAAGCAGAAAAAGGAGAAATCTAATCTCCCTACACATCTCTGTGGATAAAATATGGTTAACAGCATAAACTTGGTGCATTTTCACTGTCCAGAAAGGTAGCATTGCTACATTTATTCCATCTATACACTGCAGATCTCTGCCCATGTTAAGTGAGTATTTGATTGCATTCAGCAATTGCTGTCTGATCATCAATGTCTGTGAATCCATTTGTGGCACCACATAAAATTTTCCCTCACTACCAGTATTTTCAGCTATTGTAATTTCCCCAAAGAGATAGGAGATTTATTTTACACAGCTACAGTACTTGAGAAATTTATCAGTGCTGGACATTGTACAGCTGCTAAGTGACCCTCCTGGAATACATGACAAACCAAATCTTTTTTCTTTCTTTCTTTCTTTCTTTCTTTCTTTCTTTCTTTCTTTCTTTCTTTCTTTCTTTCTTTCTTTCTTTCTTTCTTTCTTTCTTTCTTTCTTTCTTTCTTTCTTTCTTTCTTTCTTTCTCTCTTTCTCTCTTTCTCTCTTTCTCTCTTTCTTTCTTTCTTTCTT
>VZTJ01001952.1:1441715-1474556 GCA_013397795.1 Orthonyx spaldingii
GAGTACAGTAAACTCTGACTTTTTTTTTCCTTTTAAATTAACTTTCAAGTGCTCCTGGAAAAGGACAGGCATCAATTTTCAGAATTCACTGTACTTTATTTATTTTTGGTTAGTTCACAAAAAATGTACATAGGCAGGAGCTCTGACAGTTACTATGGCCTCTCTGCTGCAGGTAGAAAAATGTCCCTCCATCCAGTTAACATTGATACCAAGTGTTCTTATCTATTGAGAAAAATTAGTGGTAGCTCGAAAACAAATTACACCTTAAAATTTCCTGCACAGTGAGCAGTGCTCTGTAGAGAAAGAACATGTTCAAGAAACCAGAATCATGTAGAGATCAAACCAGGTCTCCAGCTACATATACCTTTGAGAGAAACTGATATGATGAAACAGAACTATGCAGTTCCTCAGTTCCTTCCTCCCTTCCTTCCTCCCTTCGCTCCTCCCTTCCCTCCTTTTTCTCTCTCCCCCATTTTCTGTTTTCAGCTTTTGCTTCCTTGTTGAGAATGACTAAGAAAAATAGAAATGTATGCAAGCCTAAATAAATGTCCAAAGCATCACACTGGGCCATTATGTTCCTTCACTGCTCCGTTGTGTTGACATTCAGGTGCATATTGTCATTTACAATGCACTAAGGCATTCAGTGGATCATATGATGATCTGAATCTCATGACTTACAGTCCATGTGTCAGTTGCTCCAGTCGACTGGGATTTTTTTTAAGCAGAATGTCAGCCAGTGAGGGATGTCAAAGTGTTTGAAAGACTATGTCATTGTTCCAGCCACATTAAACAGAAATGCTTTCAGAGTTTCTGTGGCTCCTCTGCTGTCACCAGTCAGCATCCACCTGTCTAGTGGCTTAGAACTTGAGGAAAGGCAAAAGAAGAGCACAAAGAAAGGCATTTCTAAAGATTGTGGGACTAAGGTAATTACTCATGGCTGTTCCAAGGGGACAATTTTCCATTTTCAGGTCATGTTTTACTATTTTATGAGGGTTTTTCCTTTCCTGAAAGATTACAGAAAAACAAAATATGTTTAGAAATATAAATATATGCATTGAGTGTTCATATTCACAACCACCTGGGAAAACAGCTTTGGCAATTTCCCATTAATGCACTTCTAAATATTGAGAAACTTGTATTTGTGACTTTTCCACCAGAAGTATCATTATTTTACTCTGCATCCCTTCTGCAATTGTAAAATGCCACTCTTGCATCTCCTTTTTTCAAATGATTGTTTCATGCTGTCCAGAAACTCTTCAAACTGTTTGAAATTGATTTGCAAATGCAGCTGATTGCGCACACTAGCTCTTTATATTGTATGTTATGCTCAAATTCTGGGTTTTAGGCAAAGATGAAGCATACTGTATAAATATATTCATCAAATTGAGAATTTATTGTTAGTATTACTGATAATTTAACACTGTAATTCAAGAATCATATATAGTCTTAATTTTACAGAAGAGGAAAGAAGGAATAATAATGCAGCTATAATACTTGTATGGAGAAAGAAGTTTCAATAATATTAATAATGAAATTAAAATTGGAACACACACTTCTTAATTTATATTCCTTTTTCTAACATTATGCCTTCCCTTCCACTGCCTTTTTTGGATCTTATACTATTGAGTACTTAAAATAGCTTCTTAAAATAGCTTTGGACTGCTAGAGAGGGAAATGCCACAGTTGGCAATTTGTTCTTTTTGCTCTGGCAGGAATATGTTGTTAGTGGCTTTCCCATTCTAGAATCCACTTGGAATCATTTTTATAAGTTTATTAGCATGCCTTAAAACCTTTACTCGGTCTTCATTGATCATCAGCTCCATGTTATAACCAAATTGACTGCATATTGTGGCTTTTATGCTATTTTTGTACTCTTTATTACCCCTAAACCAGTTTTTCCAGATCCAGCTCTCCATTGCTGTAACCGACCATGGATGAGTTGTTAACAGTCGTGAGATGTTTTTAGCTGTGGGTTTGTTGGTGCCAGCCTTTTCCCCATGCCTTATCCCATACCATTGCACCTCTGCATTGGTCCTTGAAGACCTTTGCTATCATACCAGGACTGTATTTCTCTACATCATTCCATTAGGGCCAAAAATCTTTCCTTCTGCATATAGTAACTTCTCACTACTTCAATCAATACTACACACAGATAAAGGAAAGTAAAAGAAATTAGTCAGAGACATCCAGGCAGTTAGGGAAATTGTCGTCATGTTTAGCCAGGAGAAACAATACTGTGGGCAGGTCAAGAAAAGCTTAGGCAGAGCAGGTTTGGCAAGCCATGCCCCTGCAAACCAAGCAAACTTAGAGAAAACATATGGCCTCTTACCAGCAATGGCAATGCTGTGTTACAGGGCATAAATATTGCGTGTGTCAAAAGTACCACAGCACAGGGAGAGGAATTCAGGCCTGGTTTTAGGCAGACAAACCAGGCAGTGCAGCAACATCAAGCAGGGTTAATTTTTCACCTGTTTCAGTTTCCCCAATGTGATGTTGCTGAGGAGGCTGATGGAGAATTTGCAGCTGATTCCAGTTAGTGCAAGGATCAAAATATCAAGTGCAAATATTTTATAGTTCTACATGTGCTTAAATCCTTACTACGAAAGTGTGTAATGAAATCTTTTGTCAGAAAAACCCAGAGGAGTTGATGTAAATGGTCCTAAAATATTTTTATTTCTGTTCTGAATGAAAAGCTGTGCTTCAAAGTCTGGTACATTGTACCATGCCTGTGATCTGATGGAAGAAGCCTCAGTTCTGGTCATTTTATACAGCATAATGATACCATTATTTCAGAGCATCAGAGCCCATCTGGTGGCGTTTAAACTATGGAGGAGTTGTTTTTTCTAAAATAAAACGAGAAAAAGGCTCCTTTTTTGCATTAATTATAAGAATGATGTGGGCTCTTTCTGCCTTTCTGTCATTTTCTTTTCCTTTTCTGAGTTCAGCAACAGATACAAGATACAATAAATAATAAAATAACCCATGTATTGGAAGATGGCCCTGTGCATCCATGGTTTCTAATGAAAAATTTGTGGCATTTTTTATTTCTGCATAACATATGAATTCATCCTGATGTCTGATGAGATTCTACATAGCATAAAAATATCCCTGTTAAATAAGGTGTTCATGGAAATACCTCATATATCCTATCTAGCTGTTAGGTTTTATCAGTTATGAATGAGCTCCCTACATATATGCCTTGAACTAATTTGATGCACTAAAAATGAATATTCCTTACTTTAGACCTTCTCCATCTCTGAAGAAACATGTTATTACTGATAAATGTGACATGAATTGAGATCACTTATTTCTCAACATTAAACAAAACCTATAACGTTTAAATATAAATACTTTTGTCACAGCCTCATTTTGTGGTCTTTTTTCTTTGCTATTTTTTAAATTTTAGTTTCATGCTAGTTAAAATTGCAAAATAAAGGAAACTGCAAAATGAAAATTATACTTAAGCCTGGAAGAGGTGAATCTGCCGAATCTGAGTCTGAAATGACAAGCACATCAGTCACTGACACAAACCAGCTGCCAGGCCTCTTTGTATGCAAGTCATTCAGTGAGATATCAAAACGTGGAAAATATAATACTCCTACCAACATTTTTTGTTGAATTAATGCCCAGGTGAGTTCTTCTGAAATGCTGTAGTTGTATCTCAGAAAAAAACAAGAAGCAATAAAACATCATACTTATTAGGACCCAATTTACCACAGCAGCAGTCAAGTGCTTCAGCCTCTCCCAGAGGCAATGGTGAGGGAGGACTGGGGATCGGGAAACTTAGATTAAATTCATAGTGCAGTGCACATTTAGAATTCAATATTGACAGCTCTAATTACGCACACCTTTCCATCACAAGTTCATCAGCTAAGAGGAAAATACTAGAAACAACAGTATCAACTTCTCATGAAAATGAATAAATAAGTGCAGAGCCAAGCATCCCAGTGCGTCTGGTATTTCACCTTCCTTTCTGACAAATCTCCACACATTTTTCCCTTCACTCTTTTATTTATTTATTTTTCAGATAGGAAGAAGAAGAAAAAAAAGCTGTATAGAGATATTAAGCTTTCATTCAAAATATAATTTTAAAATGTTAGCTTGTAGGGATTGAGATATTCTTAGGATGTTTGCCTTCCAGCAGCTTTGTAAAAACAAGGAATCTCAGCTACTCTTCAGGCTTCTTCCAAAGTTGATGGAGAGAAATAAGGACCCAGGGAAAGCAAATATTTTAGAATAGGTTGAACTATTTCATGGAAATAGTTAATTTTCTCTGTCAGCAAGAGAGAGAGCTTTGGATAACCAAATGATGGTTGAGATGAATCCTGCTCCTTCAGAATATATCACTAAGAACATAGAAAGTTCTGTATGACATTCAATATACTTATCTCCTCTGTGCAACTGCATGTGCCAGCCGTAGTCCAAATGCAGCACTTTACAGCATTGGAACAGATGTTACAGTCAGTTAAATTTAAGTATAATTTCCACCAGCACAGAAGCTGATTGAAGTAATTCATCAGCATATCCCAAGTCAAGTAAGTGAGAACTTGCTCAGTTGAGTTACAATTCACTAGTTACACTTAATGAGGGATGGGGTTTTGTTGTATAAGATACTGTTCTCAGTAAGAACAGCTTATGCATTGTTCCAACAAACGGTTTTTTGTGAGTGATTACATGTAGGTAATTCTAAACCTCACTAGTGTGGGTACAGTTCCCTGCTTTTCTTCTCTGAGTCTAGTTCTGTATATTTAGTAAAATTTGTTGGATTTTGAACCATTACAAAGTATGGTTATATCTTTTCTTTGAGCACCATGTCTCCAGGGAAATTAAAGCTCTATTTTGAGTTAGGCTGTGAATTAACTACTGTGAAATCTGGTTTAGTTCTAGCATCAGTTTGAGGGTGTGTAATTAACATGAGCTATATGGTTGCAGACAGTCCTTATGTTATCAATTCCCTGTGATATGGAAGTGTGCCAGAAAGTTCAAGGAAAAGGTCACTGGTGCCCAAACAAGTTGGTGATATGCCTAGCTCAGGATGAGTTAGGGCAAGGTGAGCACAGTCAGTAAAGAATTCCTTGTCTGATTTCCCACTTTATAACCATTTATTCAAACATTCATAAAATATGGAGGTATTGTAAAACTGCTATGGATGAACTCTTCAGTCATTGAAATTTCAGATAATTTGATCACATGAGCAATAGTGAAACACAAACTTCTTGTATGTGTTCATGGAAACCATGTTGCCTTTTTCTTGTTCCTTTTACAATATTGCTTCTCTGGTGCATGAGTCAGATTTGTTTAGTAACATAAATGTCTTAAAAGGAAAAATAAGAATCAGTCCTTATTGACATGTAAATCTGTATTTTATCTACGGATATGGCATGAAATGTATTTGACATTTTTCTCTTTATAGAAGCAATAGACTGTAGAACTTTGCAAGCTAACAGAAGTTTCTACCTTCAAAAATATCCAAGACTTTGTTATATCTTCAGTAAAAATAATCCTTTTATCAGCATTATGAATATTTTAATATGCATATGATTCAACTCCTCACAGCTAGTTGCAGGGTTCAGTTGTTACCATGCAGACTGCTGTAAAGATTACTGTACCTCCTACTAAAAACTTCCTTTCGTCTCATTCCAGATATTATTCATTACAAAGCAAATTTTCTCAATAGGGTCATTAATGTTCTGACATGCCAAAGACTCTTCTGTAAAAACATTTTGATACTTGGACAAAAGATGTTATTTTGTATTAAAAAGATCAAACATCACACATCTAGCAGGGTTCCATATTTTGTTTATCTGACAATCTGTTTGTTACCTAACAGGCACAAAGTACTTGACAAGAAGCATTCAAACAATTTTCAGGTTGTCTGGAGTTGCATTTCTACCTTGGTATTTTTTGTTTGTTTGTGTCTTTTTATGTTATTTGGGCTTTTTTGTTTGTTGGGGTTTTTTGGTTTTTTTTTTTTTTTTTTTTTTTTTTTTGGGGGGGGGGTTTTTTTTTTTTTTGGTTTTTTTTTTTTTTTTTTTTTTTTGTTAATAGTGATATCCCTGAATGAATGTCTGACAGATAAGAAGCTCTCTATATGTTCTGTCCATTTACAAGCTCTGTGGAAATTCTGCACCCTGTGTGGGGACAGGTTGTTAACAGAATTATGTCCTTCTCTGCAGGCACATATATTTTTAGTCTACACTGTTGCTTGCTTTAGTCAGTAAATTTTCCATAACACTGAAGTACCAGTTAGCACTTTTCAGATGAAAGCACTGTAAGTCATTTTCTCCCAAGTCAGTAAGTGCAACAGGTCTAAAAACACATTTGATTTCTTTAGCCCATATGTAATAATAAAATCCCTAAATATTATACAGAAAGCCTAACTGGGTTCCTTGTTTCGTGTCCATCCAGGGCTATGAAGAATGTGAACAGTTCTCAGTCTGGTTTAAGTGAACATGTTGGCTGCATTGTATGAAGCTGTTCTCTGGCTAGATGCTTCTGTCTCCAAAGTAAGTAGCATGTTCATAGTTTGGTATTTCTTTTTAGAAGGCATTATTTGAAAGGTGTGCTTTTGAGTGCATTTTAAAAAACTTTTCAAAGTGTCTAGTTATCCATCCAATGCAAAACAGAACTGCAAGTTTGTGCAATGCAATCAAAGAACCCTTTTTTCTAATATTTACATGGGGTCTTATTTATATGTCATTTGACTATTAAAATTATCTTAAGTTTGGGCAAATCCTAGATTCAAAACTACAGCAGCTTTATATTTATCCCCAGGTTAGATTTTGTTTCAAATCTTCACGTGATTTGTATGTGCTCTTATAATTACATCAGCAGTGTCTCTAAAAGCCATTTCTTCTTTTAAATATGTAGAATTTATCAGTGATTAGTAAACATTTGTTACCAAGTGTGTTGTAGAATATTGTCTCTATATCATGCTAGGAGGATTGCATTTAATCTGTTCTAACAGCTCAAAAAATTAAAGGTATAAGTACTTTAAGAAAAGTTAGTTTTCTTGTTTACAATGTTTTTTCAACATGTAAAACAGTTCCAAATTTTCAAATATCTACATTGATATACTATTATGTTGACAAATTCCATCTGATGATTTATCTAATCTTTCAATAAGAGTGGGTCATGCCTTTACTCTCTGTACAAGAAATTAGATGAGGTGAGAGAATACTATGGATCTTGTATTAGCAATACCTGATGGAATGTGTTTTCCAGGTCACAGGGTACCCCCACCACCATGATAGCACTGCCAAAATTGTTACATTATATTAGAACTATTTATCTGGGGTAAATGCACAGGCAGATGTAAAAAGCGTCTTTTTAAAAGCTCTCTGTGAAGTAGAAAACTCCAAGAAAAAAGCAAGAGTGGATAAATTGATTCATGTAGGTTGTTCTAGTGATAAACCCAGCAGTTAGCTCTGTTTAAACAAACGACTGAAATAGTTATTTAACTGTGAGTCCGTTCCCTACAATCACAGCCTTTCAAGTTTTGAAGTGAACCATATGTTGATAAATGCTCAGATACTTAGATGCTGCAGCAGAACAAACATGCCTGCTGTATATAGTTTCATTTTGCTCCAGTGAGGAACTTAGGTGTCCCAATTCAAGAAAGTATTTAATCATGGTCTTACATCTTCTTTAAGCATTTTGTTGACTTTAAGTACTGAATTCAAAACTTCTCTTGCCATGTGCCCTCCCATGAGACCCTAATGAAGTTAGAGGACTGTAGATTTCACAGGAGTGGACTGTAACACCTTCGCCTCAATTTTTCTGAAAGAACTGCTGTTACAAATTGTTGTGTACTTTAATACCAACCAGCAACTCAGCACCACACAGTTACTCACTCACTCCCCAACAGTGGGATAAGGGAGAGAATTGAAAGAGTAAAAGTGAGAAAACACGTGGATTGAGATAAAGACAGTTTAATAAATAAAGCAAAAGCCACAGTCACCAGCAAAGTAAAACAAGGAATTCATTCACCACTTCCCATGGGCAAGCAGGTGTTCAGCCATCCCCAGGATAGCAGGGGTCCCTCATGTGTTAACAGTGACTTGGGAAGACAAATGTCATCACTGCAAACATTCCCCCTCTTCCTTCTTCTTCCTTCCAGCTTTATGTGCTGAGCATGATGCTATATAGTACAGGATATTCCTTTGGCCAGTTGGGGTCAGCTGTCCAGACTGTGTCTCCTCCCATCTGCTTGTGCACCCCCAACTCACTCTCTGTTGGGGTGGGACAAGAGGCAGAAAAGGCCTTGACTTGGTGTAAGCACTGCTCAGCAGTAACAAAAACATCCCTGTGATATCAGCCCTGTTTCCGACACAGATCTAAAACACAGCCCCATGCCAGCTACTGTGAAGAAAATTAACTCTATCCCAGTCATAACCAGCACAAAACCCCCTATAGCTATGGGGTGTTCCACTGAGAGATGCCCAAATTGACTATTGTGCCAAACACAGGTTTTATCCATGCAAAGAACCCAGTATCACTCCATTTAGATGAATGTGATTACTTCTGGAAATTCCTGTAAAAATATGATCTACTAAATGTGTGTTGATTTTTTGCATTCTTTTAGATGCCGTGAGTTTACTTCCTTCAACTCCATATATATTACTCTTACAGTTTAAGATTGTGTGTTCATTGGTCCACAAATGCAATTCAGTTATGATTGCTTTCCTTATCATTTAAAGTTAAATTTCTTTCACTTACTCCAGTAGCATCCCCCACTTTCTTTGAGGTTAAGTACATTTAATTGTGTGTATTTAGATGGAATAACTTACCCTCACTAATCTCTTTAATGACATGGGAAGTAGATTTATTTTTTTCCGTAGGTGTGGCAATGATGAACAGAGGTTGATTCACTTTGGCTTCATCCATAATGTCTTTCTAATGTGCCCCAGACAGCTAACTCAATCTCTGTGCTAAGAGGTGTTGGCTGAATCATTAATTTTTTTGCTGGCTACAGGTCTTCAGAGAACTTACCCATTTTGCTTTCCAAGGGATCTAGCTGATTCACTTGTACAAAAAAATCCAGAAAATGATATCCAAAGTGGGGGACAAATGGACTATGACTGAATAAAAAAGGTGGATTACATACTTTTCAGTTAAAAGGTACTTTTGAGCATTTCAGAATCCTGATTCCAATATTTTTGTGTTATTTTTTATCTAAGAAGCTTAGGATGTTAACTGAGTGTGTTTAGGTTGTGTGACTATCTGCCTCCCCTGTTTGGAGTGTTGAAACACCTTGTTATTCCCAGAGCATCTCCGTCAGATTAGGCTTTACATTAAAGACAGGTGGAGTATAACAAAGTATGTGTATTCCTTTCCAAGCTAAGTAATGGCAAGGAAATAGTCTGACATCTGAAGAACTCAAATAAAACCCCATTTCCATTTGATAGGCAATTAAGCAAAACAGAGTAAATTTAGCATAAAGCAGACTGAGAGCCACTTCTCTCAGATTATCCAATAACTTGGGATCTGATCAGACTAAAATTTTAGGGTTTGGTCCACATAAGATAATTTACAGATAGGGTCATTAAATCTTCTCCACTGAAATTTTCACATCATTTGTCTAGTCAGCAAAGTGAGATGTACTAGAGGAGAAAATGGTATCAGTATCTGTCTTGTATTTCAGGAGAAAGTGATTTTGTGTCTTAGCTACCTAATTTAAGTGTAAGGTTTATATATGAGAAGGATGGACAGAGATAAGCAATTCTTTCCAAGTTAAGGCATTATCTGTCTTCAAATACCAGAATTTAAGAGCTGGACCCTGAGAATTCTGGAGTGAGTAAGTTAACAGCTATCTGTTCATCATCAAAACTTCTACATGTTTCATAATTAGATTCCAAATTTGTACCTGAAAGTTGGATATTAAAACCTGTTTCTTTTGGCATTTAGCTATGTCAATGCGTTCAATAAGACTGCTATAATGGCAATAACTAAATTCAAGTCTTCTCTTTGAGGCCATTGTCTTAATAAATGTGTAGATTTTTCCTCCTCTCTATGCTTCTGTCTCTGTAATAGAGCTAGCAAATGCATCTATAGTAGCTGCAATTTCAAGAGTTTATTTCTGTTCTGGTGTTTTTCTGTATGTGTTCTTCAAAGAAAACAGTAAGTTGTTGACCTTCTCATGTTTGTGCATACAGAAAGCACAAGAACAGTAACAAAAACTTTGTGGTCTGTTTGGATTATAAAAATTAAAATTATATCTCTGGTTTGTAAAATATCAGTCATATCTGCACATTTTTTTACAGGGGTCTTACGCCTGCCAACTAAATTTCATTTTGAAAACATCAACTAAGGTAACAGTCACAGTCAAGAATTGCATCCTTATTCAATTTCAATTGTTTGAAGTTCAATGGTAGATCTGGCTGTTTCATTCCACTTTACTAAAATTCCAACTCCATAGATCTGTGCAGTTAAAAAAATAAAAACCCATTTCTTTTGTGTCCACAAGTACATGTAAAAATTTTTAACACATATACCTATGTTCATGAAGACATAGATTTATCTGACTTAGCTTCAACCTAATTTGCTTTCCCCTTCATTTTGAAAATGTCATAACCTTCTCTTATTAGCACACCATGAGCCCTTTTCCTCTGGTACATGTTCTTTTCTTGAGGTCAGAACAGGTCATGCATTTCCCTCAAAAGATACGGCTATCAAAGCACCAATCATCGGACAGATGCTTGTTGTAGCTATGGAGCAACTCCACTGTCATAATCCACTGACGAAGGTCACCAGCACTATGACTTGCCTTGTACCAAGATCAGAGTCCCTGAGCACTCCATTAGCAGTCACATAGTCTGGCTTTCGTGGTCCCTGGCAGCACACCTAACAGCAATAATTAACTACACCCTCAGAAATTCCCTTTGCATGCCTTTACTTTGAATGTTCAGGTTGAGTAGTAGCAATACATTTTTATGTTGATATTTAACAATAAAAAATAGTTTGTCTGAAATAAGCAGTGTAAGATTCTTCAGCTTCTTGCTAAAGGTCATTTTGACCAATTACATTATAAAAGAAAGGTGAAAAGAGAATGAAGTAACACTTATTGTAAACCTTAATTGTAGTTCATCACAAACTGGGTTTCAACTGTGAATGTCATTTTGTTCCTTACATATGAGAATGGGTTTATATGTTGAATCGTGCTATTTCTCTATAAAATATCCAGATGAAAATGGGAATAAAGGTAGTGATTTACAGGAACATACAACCATAGATTGGCTTGGCTTGGAATTGACATTGACATTGAAGATAATATAGTTCCAACTCCCCCACTATGGACAGAGATGCCACCCACTAGATCAGATTGGTCAAAAACCCATCCAACTTGGCCATGAACTCTTCAAGGGATGGAACATTCACAGTTTCTCTGGACAACATATTCCAGTGCCTCACCACCTTCTGAGTAACGAATTTCTTTCTATCATCTAGTCTAAATCTAAACTAACTCTTTTGGTTTGTTTCTGCCTTGACCTATGACTATCAGTCCATGTAATAAAGTCACCCTTTAGGTACTGGAAGTTCACAACAAGGTCTTCCCAGGGCGTTCTCTTCTCTGGGTTGGACGACCCCAGTCCTCTCAGCCTGTTTTCATAGGAGAGGTGCTCCAGCCCTCAGATCATCTTTGTGCCTCCTCTGGACCTGCTCCCGCAGGTCAATGTCCTTCTTGTGCTGAGGACCCCAGAGCTGGAGGCAGGACTCCAGGTGGGGTCTCAGGAGAGCAGAGCAGAGATGTATGTTTTCATTAAATATAAGTAAGGGGATTTTTTATCTCCTTTCTTTCTTCCTTTTAATAATTGCAGATTTCAAGTTGCAATATTCCTGAACTCTCTCTAAAATACATTTCAGCATAAATTCTTGCAAAACTGTATTTGTAGAAAATAGCCCTCCAATAAAAGCTGGTTTTGTTGAAAATAAGTTCTTTCTAATGTTCTTGCAAACTATCTGATTTGGTGAGACTTTGTGTGAGGAACAAGAACTAAAAACAGATCAAATAAATGCTATGCACAATTAATTGGATGTTTTAGAGTAGATACACCCTTTTGGTAGAAAAAAAAATATTTTAAGTCAGATCTAACAGTAATATCTTGTAAACCTTTCATGTTCTAAAGGGTTGATGACTGTTTTTCAAATAATTTTAAAGATATTTTTGCTACCTCTACATATTTCACTGAAGTTGCATTCTACCTACTAGGGTCGGTCTGTTTTATTGTTTGGAAATTTTTCATTTTCCCCTTGGGCAATTATATTGCTCTTAAGGAGATGAAAGGTAAAGCACTGTAACAGGAGTAGCACTCCTGTTGGTGTTGGTGTTGAATAGCTGCTAGAGTGCATACCAGAGGTGTCTGCATTTCAAAGCTGAGTGGAAAGAAGAAGATAATGAACACATTAATTTTAATTTCTGCATTTTTGTACCTGTGTGTGGTTAGTGAAAGCTTGTGAGAGTTTTTTGCAGTTCCTAGGCAATTTGGTTGGGCTTTTGTTCATGAAAGCTGAAGAAAGTTCACAATGCATAAGCATTTGAAAAGCAGAGGAGCAGGAGGTACTTTTTAGGAAGGACGCTGGTGTGTAGCCCACTGGTGGTGAAGATGAACAGTCTGACCAGCCCACGTGCTTGTCTGAAAATTAAAACGATTTCTGGAATTTTTTTTATTACACAGAAGCCTGAATTTCTTGTAGGTATCTTGTAGGTTTCTTAATAGCACAAAAAAGGGAAAAGGGTGTATCTTCAATATGCCTTAGGAGAAAAACTTGCAGAAAAAATGTTTTGTAGGTAATAAATATGTCAGTTACATTTCACCTGCAAACAGATCTTGCTCCTACATTGTTATTCTTCCTTTTTGCTTACCAAGCTCTGAATTCTAAATCACTGTGAACAGCATGTTGTTTTTGATTTGGGAGTATGTGCATACACTCCACAGTGAGCATAACCCCTTTCTCTGATTATTTCTATAGCACATAGAATCTGGGTTTCGATCTGTAGTCTATAACAGCATGATACTCTCATATGGCAACTTAGCCAAGTTTGTGTCATTTTATTGTATTGTGTTTCAATAGAAACATTCAGAAATTTTAACTCAAACCTGAGAAAATCACAAGTTTTAGGGTGGCTTTTTGACTGATTTGAATAGTTAATTAATGTCTTTAAGATCTTTCTCAGCTGTGAAAGTTGTGAATTTGCTAAATAAGAAATTAAAATCTAGCATCTGTTATAATCATTTGATTCCAGAAACTGAAGTTATAGAAATAAAAAAATCACATTCCATCACACTATTCCCTAAACAACAAGTTAAAAAAAGGTAAAGTTGAATCATAGGATGTTATGATTGCTGTAAATGCCAGTCACTGATTTTCATGTGTTTCTGTTTTTTCTCTGCCACACACCTCAAAACATTATGCTATAAAACCATCCTCAGAGATGTAAGGGAACTTACAGATTTTCTGTTTCTTATGTACTTGTCCCTAAACCAAAGAACAAAAAAGAAAACCTGTTTCTGACAAAACATAGGCTTGATGCCTTGTATCATTTTTAGATATTATAATATATTAATATTCATACATTATTGGAATATAAAACATTAACATAAATAATTTTCCCATATGGGAAGAGAAGAACTGAAAAACATTTTGAATGAAAATCAAGAACAAGATAATTTGGTGGTTTTTTTTCTATGAAGAAACACTATATTGACCTAATTTTAAGGAAAAGTTTTACAAAGATCAACCTAATTTTCCAGATGTTTAAAGAGGAAGAGTTGTTTCCCTATTTCATACTGTGTCTTGGAGAGGCATTTTAAAGAAGCAATGAATAATCCAACAATTCAGTGGTGTCAATGAGCAAGGATCTATGCCTCAGGTTCAACCTCCAGCCTGCTTTTATTTAATAGTGCACATGTAGCCCTCTGCCTGCTCTGGATGGTCAGTGAGTCTGAGATAGGTCACAGCAGGCATCAGCAAATACAGCCAAAGCTGAAAATATGGCCAATATAGAAGAAATAACAGCTGGGTTCAAAGCTCTGAGTGTAAACAACAGAAACATAATTGGTTTGGACTTCAGCATGTGAAAAGAGAACACATAGTTTCTACGTTTTGTTTTGTGTTCCCATCTGAAAGTCCTGGCTTAGAATTATGGCCTGAATGAGGAGCCACTGGCCTGCACCCTGAATGCAGTGGGTAGGGGCAGTGCGACAGGCATGGGGACAGGAGATCTGAGTTGAGAGTTTGGGCTCTTAAAGCATTCTTAGTCTCACTTATCTTTAGGCACGCTTGGGATCTGAGCTGTCAAGAAAACAAAATCATCATCTCTGAAGAAATCAGGCGGAAGCTGAACCACTTCTGCCTCTGCTTAAAATACACTGAAAATTCTAAAGCTCCACAAAATTCAACTGAAAATGTTCTTCTCCTGTGTGTAGCTACATGGCTTGTTGAATTCTTTTTTAATAGTTTTGATGAGTCTGAATATTGTGTTTACAAGCCTGATCTATCAAATCTTTCTGTCTGACCTGCTTCTATGTAATCGGGGGTATAATAGACAGATGTTTTGGGAAATTGCAGCTTTGCTCAGCTATCAGGCAGATTCCAACCAGATTTTGTTCATCATGCCTCAGAGTTTTGCTTAGCTCTTGTCCCCCTTTCCTTCGCACTTGTGACTGCTTAAAAAAATAAAAATGGTAAGGCAAGCTGTCTGGAAAAGGGAATCAAGACATCTATTCATGGGCAAATAGCGATGTACAATGCAAAGATAGCACCAGCATACTCTTTGCCATTCCTCCTGTGCCCTGAGCAAAATGAGAGCATCTTGTGAATGTAGGGAAAAGCTGCTTCAAATTATGTGTTAAATTATGCTCTAAATTACACACATTTGTTAGATGTTGCTGGAGGCCTATCCTGCCTCTTTGTCCAAGATGCTACCTTAGCACAGGTCAGGCAGACCTAGAGTTTGTTTCTGTAAAGGGAGCTCATCTCAATATAATCTCCTGAGTTTTGAGTCAGCTAAATAGTTATTTTCTTTACAATGTAAATGCACTTCTGATTTGTGTGTATGTGCGTTTCAGTGGAGTTTGTTTGTTTATATATAAATATAGCTAGTATCATTTGTTTCTTTTATGTTTGGAGACCATAGACATTTTTCTTGCTTGATCCTTTACATTTTTATTTTTGAGCAACAGAGCAGTACTATGAAATCTAAACTCAGTATAACTCAATGTAGTTAATTTTATGAGACACTTTAAGGGTGTAGTTACATTGTATGTAATCCCTAAGCATATGTGCCAACTGTGACTTTCAGTACTTCAGTGTAAAGCACTTCCAGGCTTAAATTTAGTCATTACTTCCCATAATAAAGTATTTTGAATTTACAGATGAAGCAAAGCCAGAATTTTTAGAACATACTTTATGCAATGATAATTGCTTTCCTAAGAGTCTGTCCCTTAGCAATCAGTGGGATTTCTCCAGGCTAGGATGTCTGCTACCAACTTGAGTCATCATTGCAGTGGGTTCTTGCAGCCATGCAGCAGCAGCTCTGGACTGGCTAAAGAAGCCAATATTATCTTTGTACTTGCTGCCTGCAAAAATAGGATTACTTGTTTGTGAGCAGTTAAACAGTAAAAGGCACAGGAACATCTTACAAGCCAGTATCATCATTAAGAAGAACTTTTTCTTACACTACAGTTCTGAAAGTAAATGTACTAATCTTAAATATCTACAAAGAGCACTAGACATTGTTGGAACAATTTTTTTTTCTTTTTCTTTGCCGAACTTTCAAATTAAAATGTTTTCTCTGAGACACAAATATAATCTCCTTTGTAATTTAAAGTCCTGGTGATATCATTAGGTCCAATAACAGCTGTGATTTCTTTAGGGAGAGTTTAATCAGTTTGTTGTGACATGGTACCAGGAACTCAATTGTGATTGATCACTATTGCTGAAAAACTTGCCAGAAGTGAGTCTGAGCAAATCGTTTAAACAGTGCCTCAGAGCTGCAGAACCTCAGACAATGAGAGGCCTCTTGAAGCTGGCAGAAATATTAACAGACTTCAAGAATGGAGGGGCTTCCAGTGACTCTGTAAATACTGCCTTCAGCATGGCCAGGGGAACTTCTGTTACCCCTTTACTCTATGCATTGGTTCTCAAGATTGGAAGAAAGGTAAAGCAGATCACCATCTGAAGCCACCTTACTACTAGCAGTACAATGTCAGTGAATCTTCAGGAAATTTTAATAATATTCTTTTAATGAAAAATAATTTTCTGTAGTTCTGTTGGACTGTATCACTAAGTTTTTTTTCTTTTTTCCTTTTCATAGATTCAGATAAGCCAAGAGACCTTTATGCTCATTGATGGTTAACTAACATGTGTCCTGACCATAAAATTTCTTCAGTTATGCTTATATTAAATTAGTACTTCATTGCTGATCTAGAGATCGCTCTTTAAAACAACATTGAATCCAAGGCATCAAATCATCAAGATAAATTATTCCTAGGTAAATTATATTAGTAGCTATTTGCCTTTGTAATGGTTACATAGTGTATCTTACAGTCGATAGATCTTGTTACATTTCTACATTCTGCCTTACTGACTGAAATCTTCTTTGGTGTAACTAACAAGTGATAGGACAAGAGGAAGCAGCCTCACATTGTGCCAGGGGATGTTTGCATTAGATAGTAGGAAAAATTTCTTCATTTAAAGGGTTATCAAGCATTGGAACAGGCTCTTCAGGGAAGTGGTTGAGTCACCACCCCTGTAGCTATTTAAAAGATGTGGATGTAGCACTTGGAGACATGGTTTAGTAGTAGATTTGGCAGTGTTGAGTTAATAGCTGGACTTGATGATCCTAAAGGGTGTTTTACAACCTACACGATTCTATGACATTACTCATAACAAGAGAGATCCTTGAAGGATTTTTCTGTGGTTGCTAGCAGATACTAATCTCTGTGCCATCATACTTTTACCAGTATAGTTGCCAGTGCTGTAAAACGGTTTGCTGTGGGCTCCTTCTTTTGAGATGATCCAAAATCATTATACTGTAAAATATTCTAATATGAACAGAATCATAACATCAACATTTGCCCTATGCCTCTCAGAAGCTATTTGTGTCCCAATAGATTGTTAGCACTTACTACACTAATGCTGCAGTTCTGCTGACAGTGATCAAATCTGCTTTTTTGTCTTTTTTGGGTAAATTAACTGAATCAAACTCCATTAATAACTGATTGAAAAAATGTTTTCCTGATCCAATAAATTTTTGTCTAAGCCCTAAGTTTCACTTTCAACTTTTTTTTTTTTCTTTGTAATATGGACTCTAGAATCACACATAATATTCTAGTAATAGCTTTACTAGTGCTGTAGATCAGTTTTCTATTTCTGCTTAGTATTTCTTTATTTATGCATCCAAGGATCGCAGCTGCTTATCCAGATGTCATATTAAAGTAAGAGCTCATCACCATGAGCTACTTAGTTTTCCCAAATACCTGTTTCTTAAGTCATTTATTTCTAAAATACTCTCCTTTATGCTATATATTTTTTGTCTTGAAATGGTAAAATGGAAAAACAGGAACAGATAAAGGTTAAGAAAACAACTCTGAAAAGAAGAAATCTTGAAAAATTTTAAAGACCACTGTCATGGGTTTGCCCAGGAAGAGTCAGTTTTGCAAGTGACTTATGTTGAACGAAGCAGTACACTTCACTTTTTAAGAAACAAAGTCAGTGACTAGTTAATTTTGAGTATTGAAAAGTATATAATTTAATTAAAAGTTGTTCTGCCTCTAGGAAAAAAGCCCATGTTTAAGAGAGAGACATCTGAGAAAAAACCTTTTTCCTGTCTTGTTGCTGCCAGAGAAGCAAGTCCTGTGCTTCTCTTTCTGGTAAAACTGGGTCCTTGCCCCCCCCCTGCCTCAGAGGGGGGAGGGGGGCGTTGAAAGGGAGTTTAAAGCAGCAGTGCAGCTGAGCGTGGGGGAGGACCTGGCCTGAGCTCTCCGGCTCGGATGCAGTTCAGCAAATAAGCAGGGGCCGGGCCGGCTCCATCCGACTCAGGCCGGGCCCTGCTCTATCACCTTGGGCCAGGCTGGCACCGACCGCCCCTGCCCCCACCCCAGGCCAAGCCAGCCGCACCGGGTCGGGCCAGCTTCGCAGAGCAAGGCTAATGAGACTCTTGACTGACTGCTTCTGCAGCCCGGTTCAGACTTTTTAAACAACCTGGCAGAGTTCATGGGACTGTTGCAGAGGCCCGAGAAAGAAATTAACCCTTTCATTACCCAGATGAAACTTGCAGGCACCCATTTTCCCCTGCACAGACAGAGAAAGAGTGAGGACACCTACAGAAAAACAGCATAGAGACTCAAAGTCAGTGCGAGAAGCAGAGCCGACGCCTGGAGGGAGGAGCATGAGGAGCGCTGCAAAGTAGAAGCTGAAAATTCTTCTGTGAAGCCATGATTGGGACCAAGCTAAAATATTCCCTGTAATATATGAAAGAATAGTCCAAGGGGGGATGTGACGTTCTAACTGCAGCCAGTGCAGCCAGTGAACCAAGGTACCTGTGTAGAGATAAGTAGAAACTGAAGTAATTGCAGCCTGATGAGAAGTTTAAGCAGAGACAGAGAAGAAACTGTAATCCAGATCCCTTGCCCCGGGGAATGGTCAAAGAAAATTTACATTGCCAGTCATAGAAGAAGGGGATTTCTTTGCGGCGGTAGTAGAACAACTTATCCTTAAAAAAAAAAAAAACCCCATGAACTGTCATAACCCACCGTAGTAGCAGTGAGAAAGCTACTGGTGTGGGAGGGACGTTCCACAACAAGCAAAGATCTTTTTCTCCTGGGCAGCTGCTAGTTGTGAGGCTGAGAACCATAAGAACTGTATTTCTTGTGAAAAAGTCAACATAGTAAAACAAGAAAAAACTTCTCTCCCTAAATGACCTGAAGAAAGACTGATTTAGAAGTAGTAAACTGACTGAAAGTCAAAGTGTTGTTTTTTTGTATTGCCATTAAGAAAAAATGGAGGGGTGGGAGGAGAAAAGGTGTTCTGAGGGTTTTGTTCTGGTTCTTAATTTTTTTCCCTTCCTTTTAATCTGTTAATAAACTTTCTTTATATTCTTTAAAGTTTGAGCCTGCTTTACCTACTCCTAATCCTTATCTCACAACAAAATTAAATAAAATCTGATAAGTGTGCTAGCGTTTAGCCAAAAACCCAGGCAAACAAACTCAAACCACTACAACCAGTTAAAAAAACAAAAAAAAAGGAGAGGTGAGACGTGCTTTCATGTGTAAGAGATAAAACTACTTTCTTGGTCACCTTTCTAAAAGTCAGAGATAAGAAACTATATGCCTGCAATTCTTTCCCAAATGATTTAGTACAAATGTTTGAAATGTTAAAAGACTTTAGGAGTTGGATGCCCACAATATTTTATTCCATTTTCTGTGAAACAAATATTTAGCTCCCTCTACCAATTTAATCTTCTCCTAGGCTGTTAATTTTACATAATGGAGTTTGAGTTTTACATATTTGAACCAGACAATTTTGCAGATATTATAAAAATTTGCTCATCTTGTCAAATAATATGACTGTTCTGTAATGAAATGCTGTCACTATATTTCAGCCAGGCCTAGGCAGAAAAGAGCAGCTTTCTACTTCCCTACTGGAAGCACTTATTCAAGCAGGTGACAAAGAACAAGCAAAAGTTGTAAGACAGGAGAACTGCTGGCAGTAGATGTAGAACTCAAAACAAGATTAGGATGAAAGAAGATTCTGGTAACTCATCAGCACTTTTGTTGATTTATATTTAGCTTTGAAATGACAGTTCATAATCATAAAAAAACCCCAAAAACTCAACAGGCATCAATGAGAGCATGCCAGGAACATGCTCAAGATGGTATTACTAGAGTGGCAATATTGCAAACTAAATTGGGATGTAATGGTAAAAAATGGTCCAGACAACCCTGTAGAGATACAGGGGAAAACAGGGAGAAGCAGAAAAAAAAAGATAATAGCCAAATGTTTCAGAATAGTTAAATTTAGATGAAGGAAAAAGTACATCAGACTTATATTGGTCTAGGAGAAGGACTGAAATATATTAATATTGAAGACATCTATTTTTCATTAGACAAATCCAATCCTTTTATTTCTCCTGTTAAAATTGGACTCTATTCACAGATTACTTTGGTATTTTCTGTCCATTTATTTCCTTGATATTCAAAATTACATTTATTGGAAGCTAATGAGATGACTTTTTGTGTTTCTTGACTGAATGAAATAATGCTTTTGGTGTGGGTTTGTGTAATGAAAGAATGTAGAATTTTCTCTTTTATAGTTTGACTGGAAAATCTCGCTGTTGAGAATGCTTATTTGTAAATGCCCTGCTGCTCCTATTTGATGTAACCATTTCCAGGTTTTGAAGTGGTGACTGAGAAGACAGAGAGAAAGAACAGAGATGAGAATGTCGGTGAGTTTATAAACAATGCACATATGTTTGGCAGTTAATAAAAATACTAATAACAGAAGTCTATATTACACTCTATGTCACAATTCAAATGAGTAACTACAAAAGTGTTTTCTATTATGATCAAGATCCAAAAGCCCACTGAAGCAGTTTTTGGGGCTTTTTATGGCTTCACAGAGTTAATGAGGCTCAGTTTGTTAAAATTATATGCTTAGTTTGTTAAAATTAAATACAATCATTTTCTTGTGCAGCTAGATGTGATGTGATACACATAATTTCAACACACTTTGGGTCTCCATATGAAAGGAGATAAGTAAATTATCTTCACTGGTGTCATCACTATTAAATTACTTGAACTGATATTGTCAGCTTTTCAATAATTTGATTCAATATATATGTATTTCCTATAGAAAATGAAATAGATGAGCAAGTGACTGGCATGGAAGAGACATATGATAGTATATGTCATAATAAAAACTTGCAAGGAATCGGAGAAAGTGGATTAGAAAGAAAAATAAATAAATAATTTTATTTACTCCTACTGGAAGAGGTTTGAAACCTGGGAACCAAAAGGTCCCAAGGAACAGATTAAAAAAAAGCTATTGGTAGAAGAATGGGCAGATTAGACACTGATGTTCTTCAGATAGATGGAAAGAGAGAAAGAGAGAGAGAGAGAGAGAAGGGAAAGTTTGTCATGTTCCTAAGGGAATTCATGTGTATTTGACAATGAAAAAAAATATTGGCAATAGTAAGTAGAATTCTGAAGCTAAATCTGGTAAAGAGGAAGGGGAAAAGATAAGTTCTTGGCAAAGAAGAGAAAAGGGTACTGAGCCTGTTGTCTGAGAATGGACAGGTAGAGAAAGGTAAATCCATTATATCAGTGAGCAATGCTGGATGTGTGAAGGAACAGATATGTGTTTGAAAGGATGAAAGACATGGATAGATGTAAATACACGATATGAGGCCTACAGTAAGGTATGGAGATTAAAGAAACGAGTGCACAATGGGAAAGTTTGTCAGTAGCTAGGTAGGAAGTTGTTTGATGTGATGCTGAAAGAGACTATAACTCCTCAGAAAGGAAAACTGAACTGCTATAAGGAGCAAGGTACAAAATCTGATAAGAAGTAACCAGAGAAACCATGAGAAAAGAGTACAGACTGACAAACATATCGAGGGATGGCCTGTGAGAGAAGAGACGGGGCCGATTGCTTGGATACAACAAGCCAATTTTATTGATACAGAGCAGAGTATTCATGCCTTTTCAGCAGTAACTAAAAATAGATCCTTATATAAGCAGCAATCACTATAACAACCTTATCTATGTTTCTTAATAATATTGCAAAGCTAACAGCTATCACTAACCAGCACAGGTACATACCAAGCATGCCTTTTTCGCTTATGCTAGCTATTTTGTGGTAGGCCGCACAGCCTGCCATGGTTTGCAGCCTAATAGCGTTAGCGCGTTCACTTCTGACGTAAGTTCAGCAGTGCTCTCACTCCTGCTTTCTAGCTGTATCTCCACAAAAACAGAGAGAACAGACCTGAAAACCAGAAAAAGAAATGAAGGTTAGGTGAAACCTGGAAAGATGAAGAACCTGCAAATTTTATTATCTGGTGATAGGCAACAAAATAGTTGTATTACTCAAAAATAGAAAGAAACTCAGAGAAACTAAAGAAGTTGTACAATACAGAATTCTAAACAGTTTTGTTTAAAAAAGGCATACCAGCCTAGTGGAAGGAGGGAATCTTCAGGATAAGTTAATTGCTGAAAAAGGCAAAAATAGGAAATACAGTGAAGCATTCAATACAACTTCACCAATCTGTTTTATAATCTAGTATAGAAATTGCAAAATGCGGAGCATGTGGTTCCCAGAAGACACTCTCGAACTCTGTTTATACAATATCTATTCTCTGTAAGAATGTAACTCTTTATAACACAAAGGTAACTTTCTGAAGTTACCTTTCTGTTAATGTTACTTTAATATATGAGCCAGAGCACCTTGTTTATATCTTTTATGAACACTGGGGAAAAAAACGGTCTTATGCCTACTGTGACTTGGAATATGTCCAAAATTAGCTGGACTGAGGGTATCAAAGTATCAGAATGATCTACTGTTTTCACAGTGAGATTGCACTTTTGTGTTACGCCATTCTTGCACCAAGCATTGCAGCATTTTCCCATTGCAAAATTAAATGCATCTTTGCGATTGGGATGAAGTGATATCTAAGGAGCTTATCTCTTAAGTGCTGCATTTTCAGACTTGAGGAGATAGTGGGAATTTTGAAGTGACTTAAACAAACATTTCTTAAAGAAATCAGTGTAATGACATTTGCTGTCTTTCTCCTACTGTGTAATCACTCAGCCACTTCCATCCATGGCAGGAGGGATGCAGTACATGTAAAATACACACCTAACCATTGGTACCCACTGGAGATCCATGTTGTCCAAAAGCAGATGTTTGAGGCTACACACTTAAAATAGTACCAGAGAACCTCATCTGGGCAAATGAACTAAGGCTCCTTTAAATAGCCAGTGATGTCTGGAGAGCTGAAAATCTGACCAAATCTGAGTACCTGTAGCAGTGCGCAGGCCACTGAGAATCCCCTGGTGGCCTGGCCACTCACAGCTCTGCTTTTCCACCTGTCCCTCCCCTGTTCACCCAGGACTGGCCAGATGTCACGGGCCCGTCACTTGCCTATTGGCTTGTCTCTCGCCTTGCCCTCCCCCGACAGAGGGCATAAAAGACCTGGGCGAGAGGTGGGCTGGGCCAGTCTTGCCACGTTCTCCACCACGCATCTTGTTCTGCCCTTTTCCCTCCGTGAGGGAGAATAAAGGAACGCTGATATAAATGCAACTGGTACGTCTGTTTCTACCAGCGAGCAGCTGCCGCCGTCCGGCCCAGGATCAGAGCTCCTGGGGTAAGGAGCTACTGAGGGCTGGATTCGGTGGCCCGAAGGAGCCAATAGACGAAACACCAAAGATACAAGTATCTATGTTGAGGTGGGCTGAGGAGCTCAGCAGTCTGCATTAGCAGCAACCACTAGGTCTCCACTGTCTGTAGCAGAAATTTAGATGCTATGGCTGATAGGCAGATACCTATATTGAGACACCCAGAGCACCTAAAATCTGCAGGAGAATTTGGAGAGTGCCTGATCACATCATGTTATGCCCTTTGAGATATTCCAGTGTATCCTTCAGCTACCATTTTAGAAAGTGGCCTATGGGCATCTCTCATAAGCCCTATTTTTCATTTCTGTTCATTTTAGGGTAAACCTATGTTAAATTCTTAGCTTAGATCGGTAATGCATCTTTGGAATGTGCCCCCTGGTTGTTCCCCTCTATTATATTTGGGTTTGTATTATGAAACTGTCCTAGATTACATAAAATCTGTTTTCTTTTGGATTAAATTTAACCATATACCTTCAGTGAATGTATTTGAAGCTTTCTAGCCACAAATGTGAATTTTATCACCAGAACAGATTATAGAACTCTGAAATGTGCTCTCAGCATCCACTGTTTCACTCTACAGATCTATACATATATATACAGATCTACTCTGTAAGTTAAGATTGTACCTTGGGCTGCATCAAAAGAAGCATCACCAGCAGGTCAAGGGAGATGATTCTTCCCCTCTACTCCACTCTCATGAGACCTCAACTGGAGTGCTGCATCCATCTCTGGAGCCGCTGCACAAGAAAGACATGAACTTCTTGGAGTGGGTCCTGAGGAGGCCACGAAAGTTCCTGAAACATTCATACAGGGATGTAAACATGGCATCAAGCATATCTGCTCCTTTCTGTAGGATCAACTAGAGGCTTATTATGGGAAGATTTATTGTAAGAAATCTAAAGTGACATTTAGATCTCTATGTAAGAGAATTTAGCCTTCCCCTCACATCTTCATTGTTTGCACTATTTTTTGAGTCTATATATGTTGCTCCAACAGCTCTGAGCATGGTAGTATCCCTGCATGCAACTCTGTGAACTATTTCATTGAACGCAACTCATCTGTATAATGGTTTATGAACAGGATTAGGCATTAACTGTTCATGTCTCTTTGGCTTTGTCTCTCCTTCCTTTGTTTCCTCTGTTTCCTTTGTAGGAATTTTCAATGTTTTAATTATCAGTTCCTTCTGTGCAGCTCATCACACTGTGTTGTGATGGAGGCATACAAGTGACAATGTATATTTCTCTGTATTTTCTTCTACTGCTTATTATTCCTCTGTCCCTCTCTAAATCATGCATCTCTACTGCAGAAACACGACAGAATAATTTTCAGCATAAAGAGACCTTCAGCAAAGACTCATGTTTACCATTTTCTTAGCAAAAATTGATTGCATTACTAAAATTAGAACTTAAAGTGCAATTTTTACAACTTATACAGTGCACATCATCTTTGTTGGAGATAATTTCTGTTGCTGTTTCTTCCTACCAGCATCTTTATTTATCTTGAAAAACTGAGCAGTGGGAATCTACTACTAGAGAAAAAGCAAAAGAAGTTTTCGTATTGTAGCTTTTCTTTTCTGTAAACTTCCTATTTTTCAAGAAATAGTGTGTTGGTATCCTTGCTGAGAACTGTAGTAGCAATTAAAGCCAAACATATGCTAGTGCTTGTGTGATACACATCGTTTACACTACCAGAGTGTTTTTGCACTTCAGACTCACTGTGTCTTCAGGCATTTAGTTCCTGATTCAGCAAAATAATTATTCATACTAAGTGTATAACATATAATTAAGTGTACTGACTTTATTATGACTACTGCATAATAAGGGAAATGTGTACTGGTCAGGACTCTTGATTCAACAGGCTGGCCATATCTGTTGCCATATATTTGTATGACTTTAAACAATTTAAACTGAAATTGATTGTAAAACAAATGTAAATATTTCAGTGCCTTAACAGCACTTTTTCAGTTTAAGAAACAGAATTTGCCTCACTAGTGCTGAAAACACTAGTGTGGTAGTGTTCTCTTATTTTTTGTTTCCCTCCATTAATCTTTAATACAAAATTAGTAGTGGTGGCAGGTGGGCACCTAAGTTGCAGGCTCTCTTTGGCTTGACTTTTTCCTACTTCACATCTCCCAGGACAGCATTTTCATTAAAAGATTATGGAAAAGACTGGGATTCTTTCTTAAACCTGCCAGGAAAAAGATTCATAATGCCAATGCCTAGATCTTACTCAGAAATGCAGCTGATTTGTGACTAGGTTCTCACCAGGAATGATGATTTTAGAAACGCAGCCAAGTCTCATATCACAGACTTTGTGGTTCCACTTAAAAATTGTGAGTGATAATCATTTCCAACACTAAAGAAGCATTGTGTGGGCAACTATATTAAAATGGGTTATTCATAGATCCTATTGTAGCTCAGGGGTATAAATGTCTAAAAAAGATGTGTATTTGAGTGCTAATATAAATGTAAACTTAAATGTTAATGTAAAGTGACTGTAAATGTATCAGATCAGAAGATAGTGTCTTACCTCCAGTTTATGTTTAGACTGCCCAGAACTGCAGAAGATATAATGAAGTCAAGGTATGAGGTCCATAAAGCCATGATGTTACAGTACTTTTATGCCACTGATTTACAAAAGAAGAATAGCAGATGAAATGAAAATGTCATTCAGTATCTGGACAAAGAAAAAAGGTTTGTTTAGTGCTTTTTTATTTTTAATACCACTATTTTTCATTGGATGCTTAGTTTGAAACCTGAAAGGATGATTCACCACAGAACACCCTAGTTTTTGTGATAGTAGAGTTCATTGATATCACTAGGAAAAGACTTTGAACTTGGTCACTGAAAATGTTATCTATATGCTTCATGTCAGTGTGAAGTTAAACATCTCATTGGTTGAGGTAGGTTTGCTGTAGGTGCTTTTTGGGCTTTATGTCTAAGATGGTATAAAAGTTGCTCAAAGGAAAAAAAAATAGATTTGTAAACTGCAATAATGTAGAGTCAGTGAAGTGTACTGAGCACCCTGGACCTTGGATCTCTCCTTAGACAGGTCTTTTGACTACTATTGAGCAGTTTTCCCATCTGCAAAAGAAAGGGAATATCTCCTCTGTTGCTGTGCAAAGCACTTTCCAGAGAAAATAAAAAAAATTATGTAAAACATAGGCATTATCAAGTACATACATTTGGCAATTTTCTAGCATACATAGTCTGCCTTACCCTTAGCCACATGATGGTCATAGATTTAGAAAACTTTTAAGCAGGCAACTCTAGTCAGAATTGTACTTTCCTTATTAACATGCATGGCTCTGCCAAGCTTCTCTCATTTGCATTATATAAACTGTTTCTCACAGCTTATTTCCCCTTATTCAAATAAACAATGACCTTTGTAACAATGAAATGTATTAGCAGGAGGAAAGTTATTTTATGATAGAAAGGACCAATTTTTTAACAAGTATGCAACCAATGTTTTTTCTTCCTTAATTCCTCACGAATACGTAATGTTATTTTCATTCTCAGCAATATTTTTCTGGTCTTTCAAAAGATGACAAAATTAGGTCTTTGTCCAAATATTTCAGACTTTTCAGGATGTATAGTAACATATGAAACACTGGATTTTATGTAGATGTGCTTAGCAACATTTCCATACTGATTTGAACTTCAAGAAAGAAGTGCATTTGTTTGTGTCTGTCTCAAACCATTTGTATTGGAAATAACAGTTCATGATTAGTTCTCAGGAGGACCATTGCTCCCTTGGTAGCCAGATAAACAAGTGCAAAGTGAGTGTTAAAAAAAATCCTTTCTTGTTTGTCTTTATGGACATGGTATGGAATCAGACATTCAGGTCCAAGCCTATTAAAAATATTTTTCTTGAATTTTTGAATTTTACCTTTTATGTTTTTATAGAGATTATATGGTTTGATGTTTAACTGATGACATTGGTGACTATCCCTCAATTCCACTCCAGTAAAAAACTTTACCAATTTCTTGTCAATTTTTTTTACCCATACAAATGAACTTAATATCTATATTAGAATAAATAAATATTTTCCCAGTAAAGAATTAGCCAAACACTCATTTATTCATGCAGTTACTTATTACTGGTATGTTCTGTAAGTATAGCTTCTGTTTCTTAAGTTCTTTCCTGAGGAGAAACCCTATGCCTGGAAAAAGACAATCCCAAACAAACTAACTGAATTTAAGTAAGGTATTTTAGTGTGAGGAGATGAAAGCTTGCAGCTTTCCAGGAAGCTCAAAGCTAAACTATCCTTTCTTAGGTTAATATTTTTATTATAGCAACTGCATTTAAATATATACATTAATTTGATTATATGACTGGATTTTTGGACTATGAGAGTGTGTGACTGACATTATTGATTGATGTTCGTCATAATGCAGTTGTGCGTCATGTAGATCCACAATCACAAATCATCTGTCATTGATGACCTGAATTTTTTTCTAAAGGATGTTGTGAATAAGATGAAAACTATTTGTCATAAAATGTGAATTTTGATCTAGCTAAGCTTTCCTGAGAGTAAGTGCAGAAGTGAGTTATTTGGAATATGCCCATGGATAATTTGTTAGGCAGCAGTTTTAATGCATTCATAGCTTTAATGTAAATTTAAAATTAATTTTGCTAAATATATTGTGGTTATGTGAAAATTAATGCATTTTTAGCTGAGAATTCTGCTTTCCTGAATAGATCATCATTTTTTGGGAAGTAAAGAAGAAATTGGTATTGCACTTTTCTCTGTGCTTTTCTCAAGTACCACATATTCTAAAAAATGATAACAATGTAGCATGAAAGCACATGGTGGTATGTCGTGACTAGACCAGATACTTCTTCACTCATATGGAGGAAAACATAAATGAAAACTGGAGAAAATACTTCCAAGCATCTTAACAATTCTTCTGAAATTTTGCTATTGGCAAATTTATAATTTTCCCAAAGTAAGCATCAGTGAAAGTATAAGTGGATGCTCATTAAATGGTCAAAAAAAGTTAGGAAGCTCTAAATTATTGAGTAGTGTAATAACGTATTACTATCTAAATCTAAACTGTCTCTAAATTGGAGATTGATCCTGTTTTGAGCTGGGATTTGGACAATCTGATTAAATTGAATTAATCTATTGAAAATAAAATAAAAAAAGACCTAAAATACAGCACCTTGAAAGGATTGATTTTCCTTCTTTCTTTTTTTTTTTTTTTTTTTCCTAATGTGCAGCTGACTAATAGTTTTTGGCCATGGAACCTGAATGAGGCTTGACAAGTGGTAAGACAATTGTTCCTTTAAGAGAAGCAGGAGGCACAATACATTCTTCAACGCTACATCCATTTAAGAAAATAGGTCTATTTTAATCTGGGTTCTGTTTTCACTAGCGACAGGTGTGTTTTTAACATGAGTAGCTGCCGCTATTACTCCACATGTGTGAAATCCTGTAAGAAATAAAATCCAATATATTTTGCAAGTTGGATATTATAGATGTTGTTCTAGCTTTTACTCAATATCTAGGGTTATTTTACTGAGGCAAGTCCTATGTGTTCCAGCCTGGTATTTGCAGGCAAACCTCTTACAAACTGTGCAAGATTAACATATTTTCTAATTGGAGTGAATTAACTGATAGGACTGACATAAAAGTGCCCTAAAAGGGGCTACATCTATTTAGCTGAATCTGTTTCCAAACTACTTCAAGCTGTGAGATTTAACTGGCATAAATTTTTAAAATTAAACTAGGGTATCTCCCATTATAGACATTCTCAAAGACATGTTGTGAATATATTAAACTGATATGTAATCAGCTTAGGCTACACTGAAAAAGAACCTGATTTCAGTGAAAATTGTTCACTTCCTATAATTCATAAAATAAATAAATAATGAGGACAAAATGGGGAAATTTTATATACTTCATGGATAATAAAAGAGAAATGAAACTAAAAATTTCCTGGTAATTACCTCTAATACAGCAGGTCTATGCAAACCTATGCTAAAATACTACAAATAAAGGCAGCTATAATTTTTTCAGTGTTTGTAAACTATAATAGTAATAGTAAACACTAAACAGTAAATAGTAAAATAATCCTGGGCCACCACAATCAACTGAGAAGACTATATGCTCAATGTAAGTGAACACTATACACATGATGTACTTAACTTTTGTACTTAACTTTAGAAATGAATTATTATATTCTGTGGTGGTTTGATCCTGGCAGAATGCCAGATGCCCACTAAATCTGCTTTATCACTCCCCTTCACAACTGGACAGAAGAGAGAAAATATTGCAAAAGGCTTATGAGTTGAATTAAGGGCAGCGAGAGATCACTCAGCAATTACCATCATGGGCAAACCAGATTTGACTTAGGGAAATTAATTGAATTTATTACCAATCAAAATCAAGAGTAAGATCATGAGAAGTAGAACAATCTTAAAAAAACACCTTTCCCCTACCCCTTCCTCCTTCCTGAGTTTAACTTGATTGTCAATTCTCTACCTCCTCCCTCCCAGCCACACAGGGAAATGGGGAACGGGGTTTACACTCTGTTCATCATAGGCTGTTTCTGCCATCTCTTCCTCCTCAGGGAGAAGTGTCATTCCCCTGTTACAGCATGGGTTCCCTCCTATGGGAGGCCATCCTCCACGAACTTCTCCAACATGAGTCCTTCCCATGGGCTACATTTCATAATGACCTGCTCCAGCATGGGTCCTTTTCCAGGGAGTACAGTCCTTCAGGAACAGGCTGCTTCAATGTGGGCTCCTTTTACCTTCTTAAGTATGTTATCTCAGAGGTATTACTACCATCACTGATTGGCTTGGCCTTGGCCAGTGGTGGGTCTGTCTTGGAGTTAGCTGCCATGGGCTGTCAGACATGGGGGAATCTTCTGGCAGCTTCTCAGAGAATCTACTTCTGTAGCTCCCTCACTACCAAAACCTGACCACACACACCCAATGCAGATTTAGAGAACTCAGATTCAAGGCACAACTTCAAAAAGAAAAGTAATGGCTACAGAGTTCTAAAAAAACGTGTTCCCATACTTCTCATTTGTTTAATAAATCAAATACGGTTCTGAAGAATGGGCAATGCTGTGACACTGTGTGTGTTGAGGCACACAGACCCAAGATCAAATGTCCATCCTATGCAAGAGCTGAAAGCTACTGCAGCTTGCAGGTGTAGCATAGATCCTAATACAGGCTCTGTGGATATTTTAAAAATGACGGGTCTCATTTTAATCCTTAATGAACTTAAGGCAAACTTTACAGCCAATTGTCACTTTGGGATCGGCATAGTGCCAGACTTTACTGGAAAGATGTTTGTTTCAATAAAAATATTCAGCACCAAAGTCATCTAATAAGGTGACTAATTAAATGAATAATAATCAGATGAAACAGTGTCCCAGAAAAACACTAACATTTCAGATTTATAATATTGTATAAATATAGCCTCAGTATTAGTTTTCTCAAAATATTACTCTCTGCTTTACTACTCAGTGTCTTTGAGGAAGATAAAATTGTTTATCTGCTTTCTGACATGACCCACAGCTGAATCAAAGGCACAACTCTTACATGAAAAGTTGCAGTCCTCTATGTTAACTCCAGATTCACAGTAATGAGTTTTAATCTTTTTTTTCTGATCACCAGTTTCCTGTTTATCCAGTGGTGAACAGTCTCCTCAAGACCATTTGCAGGATTACCTTTGTTGCTCTAATCTATATGAATTTTCAAACACTTTACAAGTGCATGTAATTATTAAATCATGAGGAGGAGGTAGGGGGTTTTGGGTTTTTTTTTACAAAGTTGATGAAAGTAGTGAAATTTTCCAGTGATTTCTCTTGATTTTCACTAATATTTCTGTTGCATTTTAGTATAAAGCAATCATCCCATTTCACATGGTCAATCCACATTTTGAATGAGCCTAAAGACTTGATACTTTCGATCAGACTTTAACACACATCCTTCTTGTCTGAAAATACTGTTAAAAACATTATTGGGATTATAAGCAAAGTTTTAATTTGTACAGCCCAGGGCTGTCTGTGTCATAAATATGCACATCTCTTCCTCAACAAGACTTTTCTAAGCACGTTTCATGGCACTTTTCATATGCACTGGATTTGATTTGTTTTAGGGCATAATATAAATTCTTGCTGTGATACAGGATAAAAAAAAAATCCTTCAAAGAAATGGCTTAGTTACAAGGCAGCACTCATCCTACAGAATCCTAAGTTTTATTAACAATCCAGATAACTTGTTATCATTGTTTTTGCACAGAGCTCTCATTTGGGTCTGAGAATTGTATCTACCTTTCTTGAAATATCTTTGAGTCTATGCTTTTGCCCTCAGTTACTGGTGTGAATTCCTTCAGCACATAATGATAGTGTTTCACATTCTGAGCCATGAGCCTGTGCTACCTGCCACAGAATGCAGATGTGCTCAAGGTGGTAGTTTCATTATCTTAGGGTCAGTAGAATTTCAAGAGCTCCAAAATTACCTCTATCAGCAATGCAAGTGTCAACTTAGTTTTAATAAATCTTTGGAAACAGCCATGAGTTACTTCTAGGACATCTTCCCATTTCCGGAAATACATCATTCAGCTGCCAAACCCACTATCAGTTTGTAGCAAATAGAATTTCATCCATTAAATGCAAAGTCTCACTTCAGCTTCTGCATGCCATCACTCTCTGATAGCTAAAAGTGTGATTAACCTGAAGTTTAGCTGATATCAAGCCAAAAGTATGCTATTCCACTTTACCTGGAACAAGGTCTTGAAAAATTGTATTTTCGGCAACATATGCATGAGGAATGTCATATTTACCATACTTCTGATTATTCCACAGTATGAGCTCTCAATGTCATCACATTGTGTAAGAAGAAGTTGACAGTCTCTTAGTTTCCATTTATTCATTATTTTGGCTTTTAAAAAGCTGAACAAAAGCATCAAATCAAATAATAAAATAAAATCCAGCCTCCCATTAAGAGGAGAATCAAAATATAGCAGACCATCTTGTTTGCTGATAAGAAACTAATATTGTATTGTGTATTCAGGCAAAAATATAACTGAAGTTAATGGGACAACTGTGGCATTTTACTCAATGCTAACATAAAATAATAAATTCTTTTTAGACCTGGTAGCTACACTAATTAATCCTGACAACAGCTCAAGTGAAAAAAAAAATCAGTGTACTGCTTTTGTAAATGTGAAACAGATATGTGTGGCTATTAGGTGGTTTTCCTAAAGTGGTAGAGACAATATAAAACAAAATAAAACAAAATAAAATAAAAATATATAAAAATCAGAATTTAGAATAACATAATGAAAAAACCAGAACTTAACCCTGATTGTAACATGGCAACTACCAGAGTATTTTACAAGCCTGATATGTCAATTTGATGGAAATCTGGAGATATTTCTATTAACTTTAATGAAACTTTTAACTGTGAAGTTTCTTTTTTTTTTTTT